>JAODAL010008689.1:0-115866 GCA_025379985.1 Phyllomedusa bahiana | reverse complement strand
GGTTTTTTGTATGTGAGAGATTGTCAGTCATTGAGGGAGACCGCCCACTGGACTCCTATTCACAAACAGATCAGGGATTTTAACAAATTAAAAGTGTGGTCCTGCACCCGGGACAGAAATGCCATGAAAAATCTGCAGATTTGTTGCTGTGGAATTGGTGCAGAATATATTAAAATAAAAAAATAAAAAAACACATTAACAATTCAAAGCTGTGGACTTTGCAGCAACTGTAAACTTACCTAGCGATTTTGTTGAGGATTTTGACAGCCCCAGTGGAGCCAACGGGGAAAATCTGCATCAAATCTGCAGAATATCTATCACTTGCTGTGGATTTAAAAAGTTAATTACTTCGCCAATATACACTGTGTTCCAAATTTTTATGCAAAAAAGTGTTTAGGAGTGATAAGGTAAGAATTTTTTTGTTTGTCAGTTAAACTCATTGATGGTGATGTGTGTCAGGGCTCTTTATTTTACATGGAAGTCCCTAAAGAAGCATTTATGCTATCTATCATACATGAAAAAACTTTGAGATTCTCGGTTCACATATTTTGATCAAAAAATGTTTAAGCTGCCCACGACTTTCAATGTGATCTCAGGTCGGGCAGTCCTGCACTATCTTTTACCTCTCAATAGAGCCAAATCCAGGCCTCTCACTGGGTCAACCGCCCTCCGTTATCCAGAGAGATAAAAAATAAACACCAAACCTGCAAGCTGCACTTTTATGACAGTCTGTGAAAGTGGGCGTAGTCCAGAAAACCAAAATGTAGGCAGCCTTTCCTCCCCATATAGATTAAAAGCAATATACACCAATATACACACTTAATTTTTTTGTTCCTCCTTTCGCTTGATTTTACGTTCAGTTTTACATTCTGTTGATCTGTTCTTCTCGAACTGTTACATTTTTGTTCTTCCTTTAGCTTTTTCCATACAGATGTTGCATTGCCAAAACAATGACCTCACTGCTATGAAACTTTCTTTCCGTTATATGTGAACTGCAGAGCTCCCAGCAGACACAAGTCTTTTCTATGTCCTGCATTGTACATTCTGCACCTCTGCAATGTTGTGTCTCATGTTTGTTACCAGAATCAAACAACGTTGGTTTCAGTTTGATCCCATTGTTTACCTAGAATCTGAATCGTTTTATAGAAGACAAAACCACGTTAGGCACATTAGGACCACTTCTGTCCACACACTCTATTAAAGGGATATTCCTGCCATAGACTTTAAAGAGGTTGTCTCACTGTAGACACTGATGGCATATCGCTAGGATGCCAAAGAAATAAACTCTACTTAAAACATAACTTTTTCTTCATATCATTTTTTTTTTTTTTTGGGGGAAATTTCTTTTGGGAAAAAGTATTTTAAAAAACCCCAAGTTTTGGAGGACAGGGTGACTTTAATTTAAAAAACGTCTCCTAGTTTTAACTTATTTTTTAAAAATAACCTCAAAACCCCCAAATTTCCCCACTTTTTCTTATTTTTAAAAAAAAAAAATTCAAAAAAATTAACCAACATATCAAAAAAAAACCCCAAAAAAAAAAAAAAAAACTAAAAAATTTTAAACCCCCAACTACCCCCCCAACAAAACTAACAAAATTAAACATTCCATTTTTCAAAAAAAAAAAAATTTTAAATCAACACCAAAAAAAACAAAAAAATTCCCCAATTATTAACAATTTTTTAACACCTTTCCCTTTAATTAAAAAAAAAATTTAAATACATTTCCCATAACCCCAAAAAAAATTTTTTCCCTTTTATTTTTTAAATCCCAATTTCCCCCTTTTTTTTTTTAAAAAATTTTTTTTTTTTATTATTACAATTAAATATTTTACATTTTAACACAACATTTTTCAAATAACTCCTTTTAAAAATCTTCCCCTTTAATTCCATTTTTTTTTCAAAAAATTTTTAAATTAAAAAAATTTCCCCAAAAATAACCCAAAAAATTTTAAAAAATTTTTAAAAAAAAAAAAATAAAAAAAAAAAAATTTTTTTTTTCCCCCAAATATAATTTATATTTCCCTTTTTTTTAAAAAAAAAAATTTTCCCCTACCTTTTTCCCCTTTTTACTTATAAAAATTATAAACTTTTAATTATTGGGTTCCCCAACTTTTATTCCCCCCTTTCTTCTCATTCACTTTTTTAAAACCCCCTTAATTTTTTTAAATTTTTTTTCCAAACCCCTTTTTAATTTCTCCATTTTTTTTAAAAAAAAAAACCTTTATCACCTTTAAAAAACCTTTTTTTTTTTAACTTAACAAACAAAAAAAGGGTTTTTAGAGTCCATGAAAGGGGGGCTTTTTTTTTTTTTGGCTTTTGGTCTGACTTTTGGGGGTTTTTTCTGAACGATCCCGGGAAAATTTAAAACGTTTGAATTTTTTTTCCCAAACTTTTCGACAGAGAAAAAATTTCATTTTTTTTGGGGTAGGGACCCCCTTGTCATTTGTTAAAAGCCTGAAGGCCCGCCAATGTTTAAAATTTTATTTTTTTTTTTGGGAAGTTGGGTTCCCCTGGAGCCCCCCTTTTTTTTTTGGGAAAAATTTTTTCCCCCCAAAATTTTGTTTTTTTGGGAAATTTTTTTTAAAAAGGGGTGTGGGAGTTTGTCTTTGGCCAAGGGGCTTTTAAAAAAAAGGGGAAAAAAACATAAAACCCCCGGGGGTTGCCCCCATTGGTTCCGTTCTTTCGGGAAGGGTTTTCCCGTTACGGTAGTGCGCCGTCCAGCCCCCAAGGGTACATCAATTTTTTGGGGTTTTTTGGGGTTTTTGGAAAACAATGCTTTTTTTTTATTTTTAATGCCCTTGGAAAAAGGTTTTTTTGGTTTTTTAAAACCCCCTTTAAAAAAAAAAAAAAAAAAAGGAAATTTTTGGTTTTTGGTTGTTTTACAAATTTTTCTTCTAAAAATTTTTTTTTTGGGAAAGGAAAAGAAAAAAAAAAATTGTCTACTTTTATTTTTTTATGACTGTTATGAATTTTACAGGGGGGATTCAAGGGAGGGGCAGACTTTAGCCCTCGCTGTTGGTGATTAGGGTGCCATGCCATATAATGCAGTATGTTTCATTCTGATCTCTCTATTTTACAGAAAACCTATCACCTGAAAACCTCAGGCCTTGCAAAATCTGTGGTAGAACTTTTCTTCCAGCTACTTTGGTATGTATGAAATGAAGCAGGAGTGAATGGCTTTTTTTTAAAAAAAAAAAAAAAAGTTTGTCAAGTGGACACGTTGATCGCCTATACCACGTAATATAATTGTGAACTGGTGTTGCTCTTTTCGTTCTCAGATGAATAAAACAAAATGAAAGCTGGAAACGGATTAGTTGTTATGGAGAACTCCTGTACTTTTCCCTTGCCCTCCTTAGTTGGAAAGATTTTTTAATACTGGTGCAAAGACAGTGGGGCAGTTGTCCGTAGCAATTATTTAGCTTTTTTTCAGGGAACTTTTAAAAAGTAAGAGCAGCAACCTGTTTGGTTGCTGTGGGCATCTCCACTATTATCCCTTTCATGAAGCGGGATAAATTTTTCCTAGTTGCAGACTTAGGGAATCTAATATTTACACAGTTTAAACCTGGATTAGACTAAAGTGGGCAAAGTTTATTACAGTGGCTCAAGCTGCATGTTAAAGGTGTTGTCCAGTGGAAAAAAATATGTTCTAAATAATTTCTCTTCTATAGTTAGACGCTTTTTGCAACATACTTTCATTTCCCTTTGGCCGCCTGCAGTTCTACAGCAGCTGTTTAATTACAGGAAGCTCAGTAGTTCTGTATGTCTGGACACACAGGAAACAGCTTTGTGTCAAGCCCAGGGGATCATGTGACCATAGGGGTGTGACTTTTTTCAGGGCAGTCTTTGAAGCCATATCCTTTGGTCCTGCCTACCAAAGCTTTCAACATGACATAGAAAACAAGGGAAAAGGCAAAGCACAGTAAAGGATTCTGGGGCTTGTAGTTTACCAGGGCCAAAAGGAAATAGCCCTCAGAGGGAAAGCGCTGGTGCAGAGAAGGGAGGTAAAACAAAACACAGCAAAAACACAAATCGACACAGAAAATATAAATACAGATGCAGGCAAACCATTTTTTTTCTGGTCTACTATTTTTAAACCATGGTGCCCATTTGGAACCGATGTGGGTACAGCCGACTTTTTTTTCTAAGCTATGACCCTTTCCGCTAAGCCGGGATCCTCAAAAAATGGCCCTCCAGTTGTTGGGGAAATACAACTCCCTCATAATTTATATAATCATAACAGTGGGAATGATGGGGTTTTTTAGTTTCCAAAGCGGGGGGGCGCGTTTTAGGGGTGCCTGCGCTAAGCCCTAATTTCGTTTGGTGGCCACCAATAGTTTTCCCAAAAAACTAAAATAAAACGGTTGTATGGGGTTTTAAAATTAACCTTATTAAGTTTAAAATTATTTAAGCTTATTTTGCTGTGTGGGTTGGGAGGATAAGAAGTAGGGATCCACAGCTTTTTTCAGTGGGCTTTTTTGTGTGAGTTTTTTACAAATCTAATGGGAAGCTTTGAGCAAGGATCCATCCTTATTAGGATTGTGTCATCTCCACTTTTAGACAAATGAAATGCAGTGTACACAATGTACTATATAGCTCTGCTTTATTACCTCATGTTATTAGATGGGTAAGCAAAAACCTGGGGCAACAGGGTGTTTCCCATGCTGTAGCAGGTTAAACATGTTGCCCGGGGGACTGCTAATAAACCCGCAGGCGTTTTATTAGCAAAAGGGGTTTGCTTTTTCGTCCAGCCGGGCAAAGTGCCAACAAATCAGCCGCTCCTAGTTGGTTGTATAGCGGAGGTTCACAGCAAGACATTGCAGATCTGCTTCATTCACTGGTAGCATTTCAATGTAAACCATAACTCAAGGCAGAATAAGCTGATTCTTCCACCAGTCGACTGCAGGAGGAAATGGTTCTAGGAGAACATAAAGCTGTCCAGAGACTTCTAAAGTGGGCAAAGTCAGGAGAGGGTAGCCTATGGTAGCGCCAGGGCCCTGCAGCTACAGTCAATAACTGCACACCACTGATGGGGTGGTAAGGGTGATTTGGCAACAACTACTGACCTCCCTGAATTGTGGCGCAAAGGCTCCCAAATTAAGGTTGCAGGGGAAACTATAGTAAAAATATTTATTGATTCAATTTGGTTCAGTTTTTCAGAAGTTATTTTCCGCCTGGATTTCCAATTTTGCATTTTTTTTTATCCACAATGTTTTTTTTTTTTTGTTTTTTTTTCTACTAATTAAAACCAACTAATGATACATATTCTTTTCTTTTTTTCTAATTTTTAATTTTTGATGGTAGATTTTTTTTTTTTTTATTCGGTTTTATGATTATGGGGGCAGTTTGCCTGAGCTGCTTTTAACAGCATCCAGTGATATGCTTTACCGCTGTCACATGGACTATAGAAGCCTGTGATCAGGAGCTGACTCATTGACTTCTATGGGAAAGTGTTTTAGGCCTGCTCTTTACCTGGGAAGAAATCATTATGTAGAGAGGGGAACTGTGACCATCACTATTATCTACACGTTGGTATTGTGGGCCCACTTGCTCCACAATTTAGGGATGTCAGCAGTTGTTGCCAAAGCATCCTTACCACCCACAACCCTATCAGTTCAGCGATTGACTGTAGCTGCAGGACACTGGTGCTTCCATAACCTATAGCTGCCTGCTTTGTATGCCTCTGGTGAGCTCTATACTGTCCTATAACCAATTTCTCCTGTAGTTGACCATTGGAAGAATTCGCTTTTTATGCCTGAAGTTACTGCTGATAATGAGGAGGCTGCTGAGTAGTTTTCTCTACAAAACAGGATGCGTAAGACTATTATTAGGCCTAGTGGCTGAAGTGAAAACACAGGATTTCAGGAATAAAGATAGTGGCATGAAAAATTTCAAACATCTTGAAAAGATATTTAAAAATAGGTTTTAACAGAAAAACATAAAAATGATTAAATACAGCTCAGAAAAAATTAAGAGACCACTGCAAAATTTTCAGTTTCTCAGATTTTTCTCTTCAGTGGTATGTATTTTTGAGGAAAATGTACATTGTTATTTTATTATATAAACTACTGACAACATGTCTCCGAAATTCAAAGCAAAAAATGTTGTATTTATTTGCAGTAAATGAGAAATCTTTAAAAATAATAAAAAAAAAAGCCGTGCTGTCAGCCCTCAAATAATACAAAAAAAACAAGTTCATATCTCTTTAGAGACAATAAGAATAATGTTTTAAGTCAGGAAGACTCTTTTCAACTCCTTTGGCATGGTAAGTTATTTTTTTTCATTCAAATTCCTTTAGGCCTATTCCTAGCACTTGTCCAGCTTATCCTATTGCAGGAGGATTGTGAAGACCACCTCATCAGAAGCACATTAAGTAGAATGAGGTGGACTTTGGTTGGAATTCAACTGACACTGGATTGGAATGGCCGTCAGACATGTAGAGATGCTGTGCAGTGGTCTCTTAATTTTTTCCAGAGCTGTAAGCAGTTTAGGTTTTGGTGAGTTCTAGGCTGCTTTCACGCAGCGCAGTTTTGGTGCAGTTTAAACTGTGCTCCAATTAAACTGCCTTTATTACCAGCAAGCTTCTTTCAGTTGTCTAAATTGTTCGGAAAGGTGTTTCAGGTAAGTAATCAATGACTGTTTGAAGTCTTGTAGATATAAACACACTAATTGATTCCTCACTTTCCAAACAGTTTTGATAAGTGAAAGAAGCCTTCTGGTAATAAAGGCAGTTTAATTGGAGCACAGTTAAAACTGCACCAAAACTGCGCTGTGTGAAAGCACCCTAACACCATAAAGTGCAGCCATATCATTTGTTACTTTAGAATTATCCTTCTCAGAAACTGATGTCAAACACTGACTTGGTCACTTCTGTCATTAGTAAGGTTTACCATCATTCTCAGAAAAAATAGTTAAAAATGTAATGAATCTGGCATACAAAAATGGCCGCCAAGATAAAACAGAAAAGCCTAAGTTAAAAAACAAAAGCAAGTTGGTTACCGCTCTGAATTCTGATTCACAGTCATACAGCGATGTTCAATAGTGAGGGAGTGTTACTGCGATATAAACCTAAGTTTACAAGTAGCAATCAAGGTGAGCTATACATAATGTTGTGTTCATCATCAATAAGGTTACACGATTCTGTCCCGAGGCGCTGACATAGGCGATGTGTCATAAGTAATATTTTACGGTATACTTTGTTGCTTCCAGAGTCATAAATGAGTCTCTTGCTGGAAATATAAATGAGTTCAGCCTCCTGGAAATAACAGTATCAGAACTGCTAGAGCGTGAACTGATCTCACCTAACATGATTTATTAAACTCCATCTCCTGCCAAAGACTGAAAAGGAGACCACCCAGCTGCTCCACGGGACTTTCTGTAGATCTTTAAAAAATGGTGTTCATATGCCCTCTTAAATAAAAGACAAGGCAAATAGAATGGGCCCCTTATTAGGGCATATAGATGTCATAATTTGGGACTTTCTCTAAGGGCTATATTACTATATTGCCATAGGCAAACTTAAACTCTATCAGTTCTCTATCTGTAAAACACTAAAACGTAACTTTTATTATGTATAATTCTTAACCTCTATACACACTATTTAAAAACCTGATTTCTAACCTCACCATTTAACCCTTTTCTACTTCTGAACGAAGGAATAGCTCCTTTTCTATTATCAAGTCTGGTGGAGCACCGCCTATTAACAGGAAAGCCTTATATATACAGCAATTTACTAGCTCCAGTAAGGGATTCCAAGCCTCCTACTTGGGCAGTCGTCCCTAAACTCATGGACACAAAACAAATAAGGCCCCTTGTGACACCGTCTGCAGCTGGTGACACTTCTAGACAGAGGTGAGAAATCACAATTTAAAACGTTATGCCTGACTTCCCCAACATGTTTCACCAGCTAACGTGGCTTCATCAGGGGTTAGAGGTCCGATCACATGTGGTCTAAGCTCACTTCCTTTTATATCATGTTAGATACACACCCTATTCAGGTGCTCACCATGTAGCCATCAGAGAATCCACAAAAATAGAATGGGCCCCTTATTAGGGCATATAGATGTCATAATTTGGGTCTTTCTCTAAGGACAACCTCTGTAAGTTAGTTACAGTGGCCAACCACTAACAATGAACGACCACCACTTAAAGAGGACCTCTGCCATCTGACATGTTTGCTGGTGCTCCCTGTGAAATAACATTCCTGGAGCCTCTTCCCTTATAACTCTGTGTTGTGATGTTCCTCTGTTATTCCTCCTAGAAATGTATTGCTGAATCAGTCAAATGGGTGTTACCAATCCCAGTCTTAAAAGGGGCATGTCTCTGCACAAGAATGTCAGCACTGATTGGACAATATTAAACTATGCAGGGCCCCCTTACCCTCCCTGCAAATGGTAACACCCATCTGACAGATTCAGTGATACATTTCTAGGAGGAATAACAGGAGCCACACAACATGGAGATCTAACAGTAGATAGGGGATACTGCTATTTACTAAAACAGACAAGTCGGGTATGGCCACAGCTCCTCTTTAATATCACATTTTTATGGCAATGGACATCAGATGCACCCTGTCAATTTAGAAAGTACAACAACCCATGTAAATGAAGGCTTCCCTCAGATGACAACTGCTCTTTGTGACGAGGTTTCGCCCTGATTTGCACTCATTGGTGACAGAGTGATCCTGCCTCTTGCCCTGGCACCTAGGTTTGCAGTCCATGAAGTTTTCTTTATATTCGTGTTTGTTACTTGGCATCTGCCCATGCAGTGTTTATTATCTTCTTATAACTTACACTTATTGGGGCAGAGATATTAATACTGTCTACTACTTAGACAGTGTAAACTAAGCCAAGACAGTCTAAAAATGCGGCAGATTTATCAATGGATGAGAAATATGGTGCAGGCTTGGACACTTGTGTCACTTTAGACCATTTTTTGTTGGCTTAGAGTACACCTTTCACTGTGCCACAATGTTGGCAAATTTTTGTTCATGTTTTTGGCATTTAACCCCTTAACGGACACCCACCGACTGTTATGGAATTTGTTAGGTGAAATGTCTATTTCATCCACAACATGGCTCCTGTATCTAGATCACTATATTTACTATTTTTCCATAGGCAAACTTAAACTCTATCAGTTCTCAATCTATAAAGCACTAAAACGTAACTTTTATTCTGTATAACACTTAACCTCTATACACACTGTTTAAAAACCTGATTTCTAAATTCTCAATTTATCCCTTTCTAATTGTGAAGGAATAACTCCTTTTCTATTATCAAGTTTGGGGGGAAAACCACCTTTTTAACAGAGGAACCTTATATATACAGTGATTTACTAACTCCAATAAGGGATCCAAAACATTTTACTTGGGCAGTCATCCCTAATCTGATGGACATAAAACATATAAGGTTTCCTTGTGAGACCCTCTACAGTGGGTGACACTGTAGAAAGAGGTGAGAAATCACAAATTAAAATGTCATGCCTGACCTCCCAAACATGTTTCACCAACTAAATGGCTTCATCAGGGAATAGAGGTCTGGTGTTTTTGGAGACTATTTGTACTAGATTACTCCCTGTTTGTGTTAAGAGTTAATACACGTGCATGGTAAAAAGATGGCGCTGAGTCTCGGAACTAAATTCCAAAGAAGATCAAAGTGGGAGACACGGTGTTTGTTTAGGGGAAAAAATAGAAATGTTTATATTTGCATTGATTTTAGTAAAGCTTTGTCTTTTGGCCCGAAAAAAGACCCTATATAACCCGTTTGGTTAATAAAGGACAGGAAATGGCCAGCTTTGACTGTGTGGTGTGTTTTTTCCTCCGTGCAGCACGTGCAGTAATATAAATCTCTAGAGAAACATCTTGGCCGACCCAACTTGGACGTAGGAACCCCCTTGCGGTTCCATCTAAATTTCCGATTATAGACGGCAATGAGTGCTAGGAACAGAGCTTTAGTACAGCTCCGTTCCTAGAGTAGTCTCTAAGTGTTCGGATGCAGAGTTAACCTCTGATCCTCAGCGCTTAACCCCTTGATTGCTGCAGTCCGTGATTGCGGCATAATCAAAGGGCTTTCCCCTACTCCATCGGTTGATCGTGACTCCCGGTGACCCAATGGAGCACGGGGAATGTCTGTACAGTCAGCCATAGGGACCTAGAGTAGCCCCAGGGCTGTCTGTATAACAAATCTGCAGTCAGGGTCAAAATGTGTGCTGCCCCATGTGCCTGTGTCTACTGACCAAAAATTTAAATGTTAGCTTTAAAAATGTCAATACTTTACTAAGTGTAAAAAATTATTGTAAAATAGCTATCCCTTCAAGCATAAAAAAAAGTGTAGAAATAAAGTAAAATATTAAAATATTGCCTACATTACACAAAGGAACATTTACTGAAAAAAACAGAAAAAAAGGCCATATTTACAGCTCAATGGCAATGAACAACTCCCAGCAAAAAGCAACAAGCCCCATTGCTGCCTAGGTTGTACTTATAAGGTGCAGCTAGATAATAGACAATTGCTCACATACATATTTTTATGGCTTTCCATCTGTGGATTTCCTGCTGAGCAGCATACCCTAGACCTGCCTTAATGTTCACTGTGCGGCCTGTGACATGGTGGGGACATGGAACACGGAGCCATCTACTCTCATCTGTAGAGTCAGACATAGAAGGCTTGGATCCTGCAGAGCTGCCACTTTTTTGAAAACCACAGGTGACCAGTGTTACCTGTGATTTTAGGCAGCCACGGATCTGCTTTATACATGTATATTTACCTGTCTTAATGCTTTCATTTGTTTATAATACCTATTTTTTTGTTTGTTTCTCTAGAAAAAGCATCTCCCAATATGCCAAAAAGCTGCAGCTAAAAGAAGAAAAGTATTTGATTCCAGCAGACAGCGAGCAGAAGGAACCGAGATCTCTGTTGTCAAACCCATAAAGCAGAAGGTAAGTACTGAAAATCTCCAATATCGGGAAAATCATAAAAGTGAAAATCATAAGCATTAAATGGGAGGAAAGAAAGAGGTGAAAGCCGTGTGATTATACAGTGGGTACGGAAAGTATTCAGACCCCTTTAAATTTTTCCCTCTTTGTTTCATTGCAGCCATTTGGTAAGATCCAATAAGTTCATTTTTTTGCATTGCATGTCAATTCTTTCAAAGACCGAGCCGGCAGGCAGGAGGGGAACACGCAGCTGCAATCTCTCATGTGAACGACGCTGCTTTTCCTTATAGACTGCAGTGATAAACTCACTGCTAATTGTTTAGATCCATCTCTGGGTCCGTCCTGTCGGTCCCAGAGCCGGATCTAAAAGGCGCTTTTAACGCGGAGTGAAAACTCCGTGTGAACAAGCCCTTAATGTACACTCGGCACACCACCTTGAAAGGGAAAAAAAATCCAGAAATGTAGATATTTTTGCAAATTCATTAAACAAGAAAAACTGAAATCTCACATGGTCATAAGAATTCAGCCCCTTTGCGGTGACCCTCATATGTAACTCTCATGCTGTCCATTTCCTTCTGATCCTCCTTGAGATGGTTCTACTCCTTCATTGGAGTCCAGCTGTGTTTAAATAAACTGATTGGACTTGATTAGGAAAGGCACACACCTGTCTATATAAGACCTCACAGTGCATGTCAGAGCACATGAGAATCATGAGGTCTAAGTAACTGCCCAAGGAGCTCAGAGACAGAATTGGGGCAAGGCACAGATCTGGCCAAGGTTACAAAAGAATTTCTGCAGCACTCAAGGTTCCTAAGAGCACAGTGGCCTCCATAATCATAAAATGGAAGAAGTTTTGGATGACCACAACTCTTCCTTGACCTGGCCGTCCAGCCAAACTAAGCAATCGTGGGAGAAGAGCCTTGGTGAGAGAGGTAAAGAAGAACCCCAAGATCACTGTGGCTGAGCTCCAGAGATGCAGCCGGGAGATGGGAGAAAGTTCCACAAAGTCAACTATCACTGCATCCTCCACCAGTCGGGGCTTTATGGCAGATTGTGCCGACGGAAGCCTCTCCTCAGTGCAAGACATATGAAAGCCGCATACAGTTTTCCAAAAAAACACATGAAGGACTCCCAGACTATGAGAAATAAGATTCTCTGGTCTGATGAGATGAATGTTGAACTTTTTGGGGTTAATTCTAAGCAGTATGTGTGGAGAAAACCAGGCCCAGCTCATCACCTGCCCAATACAATCCCAACAGTGACACATGGTGATGGCAGCATCATGCTATGGGGGTGGTTTTCAGCTGCAGGGACAGGACGACTGGTTGCAATTGAAGGAAAGATGAATGCGGAGAGTACAGAGAAATCCTGGATGAAAACCTCTTGAAGAGTGCTCTGGACCTCAGAAAGGGCTGAAGGTTCATTTTCCAACAAGACAATGACCCTAAGCACACAGCTAAAATAAAGCAGTGGCTTCAGAACAACTCTGTGACCATTCTTGACTGGCCCAGCCAGAGCCCTGACCTAAACCCAATTGGTTATCTCTGGAGAGACTTGAAAATGGCTGTCCACCGACGTTCACCATCCAACCTCGGGGAACTGGAGAGGATCTGCAAGGAAGAATGGCAGAGGATCCCCAAATACAGCTGTGAAAAACTTGTTGCATCATTCCCAAGGAGACTCATGGCTGTACTAGCTCAAAAGGTGCTTATACTCAATACTGAGCAAGGGGTCTGAATACTTAAGACCATGTGATATTTCAGTTTTTCTTGTTTAATAAATTTGCAAAAATATATACATTTCTGTTTTTTTCTTTCAAGATGGGGGGGCAGAGTGTACACTAATGAGCAAAAAATAAACTTTTTTGATCTTGCCAAATGGCTGCAATGAAATAAAGAGAGAAAAATTTAAAGGGGTCTGAATCCTTTCTGTACCCACTGTACGTAGCGTGTTGTGCTTTTGATTCAGGTATTCACCGGGACTCTCCGGACGTTCCTGACGTCCTACTCTTCTCTCCTGCAGCCTATCCTCATCAGTTCTATGGTCACCATACCACCTATTGGACTCCTGTGGCTGCTTCTCTAACCCTATATCTTATCTTCCTCAGCGTCGGAGTATATACATATATTTACACAACACTGCCTATGGCTTATTACCTACTGCCTTCCACCTCCCATGTAGCCTGTATTTACATCTACAGATGACAAAGGATTCTGCTGGAACGTTGATACCTGACCTCTCTCGGGTTCACATACCTGTGTGCGCCTCTAAACGCCTGCTGTTAAGAGTACGTGCTGGCCAGCGAGTACTTTCAACAGTGCTCCAGCCCACGTCCCATTTCTTTCACTTTCCCCGGTGCGTAAGCCGGCAAAAGAAGTAACGTCACTTCTTTTTATGGGCACGTACTATGTACTGGAAAATACACTGGGAAATAATAGCAATAAAGTGATTTTACCGGATTTGCTGGCGTACTTCGGGTGCATTGCAGCGCAGTTACACCCCGCAAATACACCGTGTGAACATAACCTAAAACCAACCAATTTTTTACATTTGTTTGTGATTTCTACTTGTACAGTAATCTGGACACAGTATTTTATGATATTTTGCACTTATATTTTTGCCACCACATCACGATGGATATCTACCCCTTTGTGTATAATAAATTATATATTTTACTTTGCATCTACATTAGTGGTGTGCAATGGATTTTCTTCTATTGGATTCAGGTAGGGCTGGTTTGACCTGATCTGAATTTTACTATCAATGGTTGAAAAAAATCATGTGACCAATAGCCAATCTTTTACCAAATAGAAAAGGAAGTGTATAAAATGAAAGAGTCATACACTGCATTATTTCTACAAGTAAAAAATATTAATCTAGCCTCTACAGTCCGCTATATAACTGTGTACTGGTGTCATAAGATCAGTCCAAAGTCTCTTAAAATAAAAACAGATGGCTACCACCCGTTGCAACATTCTCAATTTAACTTTTCAGTAAAAACACTTGTTACTTTGTATTAGTTTGGTTTATTAACAGGTCCATTACTGCAACGTGCTCCCAAAAACTGTTCCTTACAAATCTTGAAATTTCTTGTTCTGAAAGAATACAATATACAGGAACACCGTGCAAACCTTCTAAACCTTGTAAGAGCACAAGTACCAAACTTTACTATAAATACTCACAAATGGAGACCTAAATCTCTCATGATACATAAAATTCAAACACAAAATAGTATCCACTCTACAAACACTGACAAAATGCATTTCTGCTACTTTTTGGATACATTAAAAGGTTAATGAGGTTCTTAGCGCATTTTTTTAACCATATAATTTTTATTTAGAGAGGCAAAAAATAATTTGACAAATTAGAATCTGCAATGGACATCATATATCTAATATAGATAATAAATGAAAACATGTACAAATCATTTACATTAACAATTATATATCAAAACTACACTGAAGGCCACTCACATTGCATAGTGAAGGCCTAGAAGGAAAACTGATAGTTTGTCTCAGAATTTTATTTTACATTTTATAAAACAAAAACTTTAAAGTCCCCAACAACCCAACCCTCCCTAATCATAACTATGTTGGACAAATTGACGTGCAACCCATATATATATATATATATATATATATATATAATATATATATATAGTATTATTATAAACATGACATGGTAGTGATATGATATTTCCAATGCAGAAAAAATGGATGGAAATTAGGGTAAGAGAGCATGGAATAGGTGTATATGAAGCACAAATATAAGGATTACATTCACAAGGGGCACAAAGCAGCCAAAACCCAGTCTAACAGCAAGATAGAGGAAGGAAGGCGGGGAGTATTAAGCCATGATCCCCATATATTTTCAAATGTATTGAGCGCTCGCTTTTCTTTTTAAATAAACGGCCTTTTTCAACTTAAAGGGGTTTTCTCACTACATCGATTCATGTCACCTCAGTCCTGTTTTCTCAGTTTCATTTTTTAATTCAAAGGTATGTTTACTGGCTTTACTGACTTTACTGGCCTGCAAGCTGACAAGCTGCCGAGGACACAACGTCTGTAACTATAGCGACCAGCACTGGCAGCCTATCAGGAGAGATCAAACAGGTCTGTAGCTATAGCGACCTGAGGAGCTTATGCAGCTCATACAAGAGTGGATATCGAGGAATAGATAGGACACTGTTAATGGACACATATTGCAAAGGGATTTGTATTTGCAAGATCTTTAACATAAAAAGCAATCCTTGTAGTAAGACAACCCCTTTAATGATGATGTTCATATATTCTGTAGCAGTGGGAGGAGATGATTGAATCCATCTCTGAGCAGTAAGCTTTCTAGCCATGTATAACATACGAGTAATACTAATAAGTTTAGAAATTTCAAAGCCTACATCGCTAAGATAGCCTAGAACACAGTGAATCGGATCAGGGGGAATTGAAATCTCATGGACCTTGAAAAAAAATTGCTAAAGTTTTTTTCCTGAAGGGATTTTTGGGATGGGAAAATTCCCAGTTTAAAAAATTGGAGTGGGCCCGCCCCTTTATGTAAAATCTTGGACAATGAATTTTGCTCTTATCCCCAAAAACCTATGCAAATAACCCCGGCATCTTAAACGCAATATTTTAAAACCCATGATTTTTGAAAAAAAACTGCTTGGCTTCACTGAAAGAAACCAGGTCAGGGACCATTGATTTTCCCTGTAAAAAGGAGAAATTATCTGCAACCCAAATTGACTTACACTGGGAGTGGAAAATAGGTCATGTTCACAACGCTTATTTTGGGACGTATTTAACCCCTTTAATTTCCCGGGGCCCTTTTACTGCGCGAATTACAGCTGAAAATCCCTTTCCCCAAGGTAAATTATGGTTAATCCACAGTTCTCATAAAAGAACTATGGTTTAACGTCCCTTCCCTGCTGGGAGAGCCCCCGAGGGGGGGAAAAGGCGTGACATCCCAAACTTATTCATAAAGTAAAAACCGCCGCTAGTAATGATAGTCTAGGGGGCCGGCGGGGGGTGCCCCCCCCCCGCTTTCCCCCCCCCGCCCCGGTCCACAGGGGTTTAATTTGGGGGGCAAAAGGGCCCGTGGTGAACATAACCCTTATGGGATGTTCATATAAAAGAATTTATAGAAAACCGGGTTATGTTCCCCCCTTTTTAAAAATAGTTCTGGCAAACTATTAAAATACAGAAAGGGGATTGATAGACATACTGAAATTACGGGTTTTTCCCTTACATTTAAAAGCATGGCCCTTAAATTGTAGATATTAAATAGAATATTTTTTGCAGTAAAAACAAATTGTTCTCATATTTGATAAAAGATTTTTATTGAGGAATCTGTTTGGGATTTGAGCAACAAAAAATTTATGCGAGTTCACTCCTTTCTCAATTTTTTCAGTTTAAAAATTTCAGGAATTTTTAAGGTTAGACCAGAGGGGGGGAAAATTTTTGGTGCACGGAAACCCCCAAAAAACTGTTTGACTTCTTTTGGCCCCAAACCCTTGTACAAAAAACTGAAAATTGAAAAGGGAACCCGCCCAGAGATCCAGCCTCCAAAAATAAAAACAAAGGGTTTTTCCCCAACTAAAAAAATGAGTAAGTTTACCAAGGGGAGCCAACCCCTTCTCTCCTGCCCCCAGCCCAAAGTGTTCCCATTGGGTGGCAATGAAGTAGGGGGCCAGGAAATTGGAATGGCAAACCCACCCCACCCCGAACTCTTAAATATTTGTTTTAAACCCCTTTTTTGGGCGTGGCCCTTTTTTCCCAAAAAAAATTCCCTGAACATACTATAAATTTTTGCTGAAAAAAAGAAAGCTGGGCCCCCAAATTTCAAAATTTTTATGGATTAAAAAAGGGAAATTTGGGGGCTAGCAATCATTTTAATTAAGTTTCCAGGGCCTTTTTGGCGGAAAAACGGAAAGTTTGGCACCAAGTTTTGGGTTTTTGCTGGAAAACTCAAAAAGGGGGTTTAAAATTAAAAAGAAATAAAACGGAAAGGGGCCGGGGAAAATTAATTATACCTGTATTTAAAAGTAGAAAAAAAAGTCTGTAGCGGGGAAAAAGGGCTTAGGAGTATCTGGAGGTAATAGGTCTAAAGGGAGCAAAGTGTGAATGCCAAGGCTTGTTTGGGTGAGTGATGAGTGGGACAGCCCCCGTGTTAGGATGGCAGGTCGATTTTCCCCAAAATTTTTCCTCCTTGCCCCCCCCTCATACCTGCAGGCTTCTGTAAAGAGTGAGCAAATCTCTCCAGACGTGCACCAACCTCTGTGAGCTGCAGGAGTGGATGGAGTGGTTTCCCGGGTCGGGCCTTCTTTGGCCCCCTTACGGGTTTTTTTTTCCCTTTTCTTGCGGGTTTCTGCGTGTCACCCTGGGGGATACTAAAGGGGCCCTTTGCCCTCTGGTTGTCTTTTTGGCCAAAATTTCGGGGTGAATATTCTGGCACTTAGTAAGTAGCGAGCAGGAGATTAGGCAGGGCTTGTAGAGGGAGCTGTGCCCCCACAATTTTCCCCCCCCTTAAAAATGCTGCCCAAAAAAAGGGTTTTTTGATCAAAACTGTGAGGGCTCATTCGAGGAGTGCACGACCAAGATGGAGGCTGCCGCTCCCCCATGCAAACAAAACAAAAAAAATGATCAGCACATCCAAAACGATTTTATGAAAATTATGCATTCTCCATCTGAACTAAGATCACCTTGAGGTTGGCGGTTTGGCCCTCACAGTTTTGATCAAAAATGTTCCCTAAGAACCTCAAATTTTCATGTACCCAAAAAGAATAGCATTTTGAAATAGTTTATATATCCACTGCTTGACTGTCTCTTAGCATTTGTAAAGTGCTGCGGATAGGTTTTTGTGCTTGCATTGTTTGCCACCAATCAGCGTGCACCCACTTTCATTTTTTTTAAAGGGATTTTTTTGGGATGTTTTTAATGTTTTTTTTTTATTTTTTTTTTTTAAATATTTTAAAATTCATAAAAGGGGGGGAAGGGAAAAAAAATTGGTTTTTCCCAATCCAGGGTTTTGCCTCTCAAGCTCATGCCCCAGAAGTAGCTCCAGTGGCAAAACCCTGGGTTGGGAAAAACCCTTTTTCTCCCCAACCCCTTTTTGTGAATTTTGAAAACATGAGAGTTTTAGGTTTCCTTTTGTGAGTATTCAAATAAAGATTAAATACTTTTTGCTTTATAAAGTTTAGGTCTTCAATTCGCCCCTTTTATTTTGGGGTAATTTTAAAGGAGTTTTGCCACGATGTAATGTTAAAGGGGATCCTCCAAAATGGGTATTTAATATTTTTTCTAAATAATTGAATTAAAAAAATTTGAAAGCCGAGAGAGTTTACGGCTGCCTTACCTTCCCAAAAGTTACTTAAAAGTTTCTATTAGTATGACCTGACAAAAATTGAGGCCAAGCACATTCTTTATGATGAGGGGGAAGCTGAAGAAGCTTTCAAGGCCCCCGGGAGAAATATTTTGTCTTTTTTTAAAAGAATCCACTATTTGTAGTGGTTTAATCGAGTGGACCCCTTTTTTATCTGATGACAGAGAACAGGGAAGAAGTTTCTTTAAAGCTGTGGAAAAAGGTGTTGTTTTTTGTATAAAAGGAATCCATATTGTTTTTTTGGTTTAAATTTAAAGTGAACATTTTCACACATCCTTATGCAGGGCTCTGGCCTGGTTTGTGTCTCTCCCCCTCTCTTTCATTTCAGTGGCCTTTTTACTTTTTGATTCTTAGCAGACAAGGCTTTTTCCTGGAAAAACCCCCTTTTAAAAGAACTAGAAAAATTTTACAGTTAAAAAGAACAGTTTTGTGGGAGGGAAAATTGAAAAAAATGGGGGCCTTTCCGCCAGAAAGGAATTTTTTTTGTTTGTTGGGAATATTAAACCCCGGAAAACAAATTTTTTTTTTTATTTTAATTTAAACCCCATGCAATTAAAATGGCAAACAAAATATTGTCCTTCTTTAACTGTGTGAAAAACTTTTGTTTGGCAGGGGAGGGGGTTTCCTTTAGCTATTCTTTTTTCCCCTTTCACAGCCCCCAATACAAATAAAGGTAAAAGGTATTAAAAATTTTTAAATTTCTCTACGTTTTCCCCCCAGGGTACTAGACCCTACACAATAAAAAGTAAGGAAAAGGGGAAACTTTTTTTTGCACGAGGGGGGATGGGGGAAGGGGGGTTTGGGTTTTTCACACAAATTAGGGTTTTTGTGCGTTTAAACCGGGTGGTGGACATCTGTTTTTACTTAGTTTTTTTTTTGTTGATGATTGGTTAAAACGATATTTCCTTTGCTGGGGAAGAAATTAAAATAAAGGGTGAACTGGCCCTACCAAAAACCAAAAATCAACATAAATTTTAATAATATTCTACACATATTGTGATGAATTTTCTTTACCCACTTGATTTACAGTATGATGAAAAGGGCGCATTTCCCAAAAGCCAAAACCCCTTTTTTAGTCTATAATTTCGCTTAAAAAAAATTTTTGACCCATATTTTGGGTGTAAATGAAAATTGTCGTTTCCCAAAACTAGGGCAAATTTTATACCGGGGCCGACAAAATCCCTAAAGGGCCCCCCCAAAAAAATGCGCGTGCGCCTCCAAACGAATTTTGGGCCCATTGAGCATTATAGTGTTAGGCGCAATTTTACATTTTAAAAAGTATGTGTTAGGGCATTTTCCCTATTTTTTTTTAAAATTTTTTATGCGCCTCCTTTCGGTTTGACCCGATAAAGGGGGGTTTTCAAACCTTTTTAATGATATGCTATTTGCCGCAATTAGCGGAAGTCGCGGCAAAAAAAATTTTCATTGGAAAGTTGTAAGCCCCCATCGAGGATCATCGCGCACGGAGGGGGAATAGTTATCATTACAATTTTAAAATCCCAGTCACATACTTGTGAAATGCGCCTAACAAATATTTCAAATTGTTAAAGATTTTTCTATGCGCCCCAATTGGGCATTTCCCTTATGGGGGCGCACAGCGCATCAAATTTTTTGGCGCAATTTTTTTTAAATTATGCAAGGTTTTAAACCCGACACCAGAAATTTTTTTTAGGGTCGGGTTTCTGGCGCACTTTTTTCACTTATTTTTTTGTACCCAAAAACTGACGAAACACCCCCAATTTTCGGGCATCTCCCCTCATAGTTTTTTTAAAAATATTTTCATCCTACAAAAAAAGGGAAAGTTTGGTTGTCCTACTTCATTTTGTGGTATTCCACATTACAGTGTGGATAAATATGATAGATACAGATTCCTATTACAATAGGGCCCCCTATAAAAAAATGTACCACATTACTGGGCATGACCACCATGATAACCCTCCTTTCGTGTAGATTTTTTTTAAAACTCAATTAAAATCCAATTTCCTAATATTTTAATTCTTCTCAATCATTTATTTCAGCCAGAACCTCCAAAGAAGCAATCCAACTGGAGAAGAAAACATGAGGAGTTCATAGCCACAATAAGAGCTGCTAAGGGACTTGATCAAATTATAAAAGAGGGAGGAGAACTTCCTCCTCCGCCTCCACCCTCATATGACCCAGGTAGGTTTTGATGGAATTGGAGTAGAGTTTTGTATGGGGTTAGTACCAGTACCCACTGATAAGCAGAAATAAACTATTCCAATATTACAGTTGGGAGCTGACTGTATTGCATTTCACATTTTGGAGCCCGGTATGGTAAATTTTTCATATTGGGGGCCCAAAAAATGTAAACCTGGCGCTTGGGCCTTTCAAAGCCTTGACAGAACAGGCAAAGATAATTTTTTTATGTTGCAGTAACTACCATGAATTGGTCAGGCAATTTTGGAAGCCTAGGTAAACGTAAAGGGAAGAACACTAATAAAGTTTTAGGGTACATTCACCTGAGGTTTCTGGTAGATACCCTGTGCCAGGACGGTGGGCTTATTGAAAATGCAACCATTTAAAGGGGGTTTTTCCACAAAACAAAAATCCCTTTCTGAAAGTAAACTTTTAGTTTGGGTACCACCGGCCTCAAATGAAAGGGGAAAGGGGGCCCGTTACACCTTTCCCCCCTTCTGTCCTTTTGGGGGTTTTAATTTGGCTGGGGCAAAAATTTTCCTTGGGCTGTTTTCAGAAACCCGCCAAAAAAAGAAGGGGAAAATTTCGGGAAAACGCAGCCAACTGAATGTTCTCTGAGGCCGGCCCGTAGAGCGCTACATGGCAGCCTCAGAAATTGATTTTGCTTCTTGGCAGAACCCTTTAGTTCAAATTTCCTTTTCCCCCAAAAACAAAAAAAAATCTATAGTAATTTTCCTACTTATTATAATAACATATAATAGTTGTAATTTCAAAAGGCATCTGTTATTTTTGAATACTAACCCCTCCCGTCATGGGTTCCACGCGAAGTGCTAAGCCCTGGTCCCCTTTGTTTGCAGGCATCCATGTCCTGTACAGCGCTGTGATGTGGGCGCTTAATGCAGCAGGAGCAAGGGGCCACAGGAGGAGCAGCGCATACATTACTATATACAGGGCACAGGAAAAATACACATTACACAGAAAAAACACAGGGGGAAAGTTTTGGTTCCCCCGAGAGGGCTCAAAAATATGGCAGCCATGGATACTAACCCCGCACTAGTTCTTAATTTCCACCGGCTTTGCATCCCATAGTGCCACTATTTAATGAGATTCAGATTGTAATATCCCAGTGCTACTTTATATTGAAAGCGCTGTTTATTTTTTGCTTTAAATTTCCCTATTAAAATTTTAAAAAAGAAAAAAGGGAAATTTTTTCCCTTTTTTTTATTTTCTTTTTACCCCCAAAAGTACAGGGAGCCCCCCCTTTTTATGTAATGTGATTACGTTGTCGTTTTTGTACATAGTTTTTCGAGTTTTTGGCATCAGAAAAAATAATTTTATATGAAAAAGCACGCTTTTCAGTTTTTTTTTTGGGGTTTTTCGGAACCAGGCCCATTTTTAAACCTTAGGCTTCATGCTTTATTACTGCTTTATTTCTTTAGACTATGTTCAGTGCCCCAAATTCAGAGGGGGTTTAATTTAGAAAGCGCTTGGGCAGGACATCAGCTTCTGCAAGGAGCAAGCGGCTCGCATAACCAATAAGGGCAAATTAGGTGGAGAAGCAAAAGGGATAGCAATTCCTCGGACTGCAGCGGTGAGTGGACACTTCAATCCAGTTTGTCTCATGCTATGTTAAATATACTGGATTAGTGAATGGGGTTTGAAAATACCATAAGTCAGCACAGCATGCACTGTTCATTTTTTGGAGTGCATTGTTTTGTCTCCATTGAGTATACACCAGGAAAAGCTCCTCATATCTGTTTAATACATGCTGCTGTATGGTATTTGTCATAGTCTTCTATGCCCATAGACTACAATGGCATTTATTTAATTGAAATGTCATGAAGAGATCATGGCACACACTTTAAATGGATGCCTTACTTTTAGGGGAATGCCGAACATTTGCCCCGGTACCAAAGACTAAAAAGAATTTTTTATCTGCATGTTTTAGAGGATTCCATCTATGGAATTAGCTTTGGTCCATGCTATTTGTTTTTAAATTTTTTGGGGTAACGGGCCGAGTAGCCAAAAGGGACACTAAGGCCCCGGGGCTAATGTAACCCTTCAGTTGCATTTAGTGTGTTTACTGTAGTGTGAACAGGGCCTAACATATTTAACACATACTTGGAAAACATCGCACATCAAATTTTTCCCTTTCGATTATACATTGGGGCATATTTTCACTTCATGGCGACTTTGGAGCAGAAACCCCAATTTCCAAAATGGCGCCCTTCCTTGCTGGAGGGTGTGTTCATCATACGGGGGGTCCCCGGGAATTAGAGCGTTTGCACTGAAGTCCACCACTTTTAAAAAGACTCTGCCATTTCTTGACTACATCATTGATGGGGAAATCTCACCATAAACCCTCTTTCACTCATCGAATGTTTTTTTGGTCTGCGGAGCTTGATGACTGCCTGTATTCCAGGGTCCTTATCACCCACCACCATTTCAGTACCTGTAAAATAAAAACCCGTTATCATTTCGAGTTGTAAATTGGCAGGTAACCTATAGAGACTTAAATCATTACACATGTGCAGTTTCAGAGTCCTGTGATAAACAGAAGTGGGTCACGGGAAATCTTTAAAGGGGTTTTGCCACGAAGTGAGTTCCTTACCTCTTATCTGCTCAGGAGAGAATATAAAAAAAAGCATTCAGTTCATAAACCCCGCGCAGGGGTGGAGGGGGGGGTGGCAAAGAAAAGGAAGCGGGGAGCGTCTCAAAAGTTTACTGAATAATTACTTTAAAAACCCGTGGATTCTCTATACAGCAACAGCCTAAAGCACTGCATTTTTCCTCACCCCCTTGCAGCCCTTCATTTTTCCCTGTAAAATAAAATGCAAACACGCAAACACGGGCCCGATCACTAGTCAGTTCCCGGTCGTGTTAATTATTTTTTTTTTTAGGAAACTAAGGGGGGCTGAGCAATGCGAGCTCTCACAGGCTTCACTTTTTGTAATCACATAATTTAGAAAAGTGATTGAATACCCATTTTGGAGGATCCCACGTCAACATTACATCGTGGCAAAACCCCTTTAATGTACTCCCCTCGTATTTGAGAATACATAGATGCACTGCATGGTCCATAACAGTGTGACATCTATCAAAAATTAAAAAAATATAACCCCGCTCCCCCTTTGTGGTTTTGCTTTTGTGCAGGGGATGTGGAATTGTAAGAAAATTGGAACATCTACTTCTATTAAGATTATCAGCCTAGAATTCTGGACTCTAACCAGCATTTATTTTAAGAGGCCATTCACTTCTTGATTTTAATTTTTTAAGTGACATTCATGGTATTCATTGGAATACTGTGAAAACAGCACCCTGATACAAGGCCGGCCCGGGGGAGGCCAAGGTAGGCAACCACCGAGGGCACCACTTCATCCCATGCGGAAAAGGGGGGCACAAAGAGGCATGAAGTGGGCTAAATTTTCCATTTGAGGGCACTTTGTGCCTTATTTGCCTAGGGCACCAGAATACCTTGTCCCCCGCCCCGGCCTGAAAATACCATGGGAGAACCTAGAGAAAAAAGAACAAAGTAGTTTATGAAGGGAAGTTGCTCTGTTTGCCGAATGAAACACAAAGTCATGGTCTACCACAGTTTCCTATCTGGCACAGAAAGTGTGTACGTTCGGCAAATAGAGTAAACGTAGTTCAAATAAGACTATGTTTTCTTCATTTAATCTTTATGGCATCACCATGGTATACGTCAGTGTGAAAACTCACAGTCATAAATCTAATTTTGCCTATTTGGGTTAAATTTGTAGCAAAAATTCACAGTGAAGAAAAAACCCCAATTAAAAAAAAACTTTTATTTTAATATCCCTTAAAAAAAATTCCCCCCAAAAAATGGGGCCCCACAGAAACAAACACCAAAATTTGTTCTCCTAGAGAGGAAGAAATGTGTTCCTCTAATCTAAATACCCAAATATAGTGGTGCTGACCCAAAAGGGGTAAAAAATTTCCCCCCTCGGCGGAGTGTCCCCCAGCAGGGCGGCCCCCCCTATTGAGGCGCCCCTAGGCAGCCCCTTTAAAACATTTCCCTAAAAGGAACCACGGGCCCCCATATGTGATAACACCTAGGAGAAACAATTCAAACCAATAAAAATTCTTTTTAGTACATGTACAAAACAAAAAAAAAAACAAAAACAACGTTCTGTTGTATCATTGTTTCGAAACCTTGTTTTGTTCAAGACCCACAAACAAAAACAACGTTCCGTTGTATCATTAATTCAAAAACCCGTGTGATTTGTTCAAGACCCGACGCGTTTCCCCCAAAAATTCTATAGGGTTCATCAGGGGTAACAAGAGAACATTTAGCCAACAAGACTAAAATCACAGCATACATAGACTAATAGATAAAGATACTTAGCAATGATATCCTTAATGGTGGTGATGCCGTCAAGATAATCCAATAAGATACAGATTGATGATGTGTCTGATGCCTCAGTGTGGACGATACTGCCATGCATCCATGCTCCCCATGGAGATCTTTAAAGTGGACACCACCGGAAGTGATCTCACAAACCAAAACATCACTTCCTGTCACACCCCCCCCCCCCCACCACCCCCCCCACCCCCCCACGGAAACCAAATCAGGCCTGCAGAGAGAGTAGAGATCTCTCATTCCCAGATAGTTCACATGGGAAGAGCAGGTCGCCCCCTTTTGGTGGGTAAGTGAGGCGTCTACCGCCACTAACACCACATAACATCGCTGCAGAGGTGCGACGGATGTACATGCGCAGACACCGTTCAGAGCAAAACGCTACTCGACGGTGCAACATCCCAGCGCCAATACAAACATAATAACAGCGAACATATATGCATACTTTGCTGTATCAAAATCATCCAATCTATACATATGAGTGTAATAGATAAAGAGGGAAGCATAAAGCATCGCCACCTGAGGATCATAATCAAATAATAAAAGATCCGAATAGATGTGTTGGTGGACAATCCTGTCCCTATAAGCCAACACTGGCACGATCACCAAAGTGAACCTTCATACCTTTTAGGATATTATATAGATATAGAAAATACAGATAAAACACCTTTGTCATAAACAATAGATATACGGCTATACCCAGTACATAATTGTGAAAATATACTGTAGTGAACTCATTTGGATATATAAAGTAATAAATAATGTTACAAGAAGCAGCCAAAGTATAGTAACTCATTCAGGCCGCTCGGTTGCATAGTTTTGAGCCTATACGTCCATTCAGTCTCCTTACAGAGGAGGATTTTATCTATGTCACCTTTTCTAGAGGAAGTCTGGATTTTTTCAAAACAAACAAAAGAAAGACAAGTATAATCACCCTTGTGGTACTCCCACACATGACGGGCCAATGGGGTGTCTCCGCCGAGGGGGGCAATTTTCACCCTTTGGGTCAGCACCACTATATTGGATATTTAGATTTAGAGGAACCAGCATTTCTTCCTCTCTAGGAGAACAAATTTTGGTGTTTTGTTGCTGTGGGTCCTCCATTTTGGAGGGCACTCTTTTAAGGCATATTAAGTAAAAGTTTTTTTTTTAATTGGGTTTTTTTCTCACTGTAAATTTTTTTTATACGCATGTGTTTCTTCAGTACCCGACGAATACCACTGATGGAGCAAAAAACAAGATGTGAATGGCCCATAAGTCTTCCATCTTGTTGAATCCATGACCGATCTGGTGAAAATGGATGAACAGCAGATCAGGTGCACTGACTAATGATTGGCCTGAAATGATCCTTCATGTTTTCCGTGTTTCTCATTAGAATAGTGTAACACATGGCGCTGTCCTGCCGGCCAATGACCGTTTTGCTCAATGCTGTTTTTTAGCTATGCCTCTGTTTTCTAGATCTCTGCTTGCTGTTCCTCAATAATAATGTAAAATTTTTTTTAGAGTGAATTAAATTTTGTTCTTGTTTGTGAAATCAACGGGTGCCAGCTCTTAAAAAACTAGACACGTTCTGTAATGAGTCCATCACATGACCAGTAGAGAAATAGGAAGGTTCTAATAGACTGTAGCGTAGATAATCAAATCACTTTCTTACTCAAAGGCAGCTCATACCCAAATCCCTCACTATTTTATCAAATATAACTTTTATTTCTGTAATTAATGACCCTAAGATTAAAATTTCATTTGGAAAATACTACTGTATAATATTGGGAAAAGGGCAAGGGGTAAGCTCTTATAAGGGGTTTCTCATCCCCCCACGTGATCATATTGGATTCCACTGCAGTTGGGTATCCAATATATTCATGCACACAGACCCGCCTCGCTATTAAAATACTAGCTTTGCTCCCCTGACATGTTTCGCTTAGGCTCCATCCACACAGCAGAGGATAAAATACTAGTCGGATTCTAATCAGCATCCAACCAGTATTTCTCGCCAAATGTCTTGGGGGGGACACGCCCTTGGGTACGGGCCCTTGCCTTAGGAGGCGGACATAGGCGACCGAAGGGTTTGGGGCCCACCCCGGGGGTTTTATATCCCCGTTGACGCCGCTGACATGCCCCTTTTCTGAAGAATGGGGGGTCAATTTTGGGGGTCCATCGGTGAGCCCTAGTCACCCGCTCACGTAGGTAAATTTAAACATCATTTTTTCCCAGTCATAAAAGCTCAATCCAAGTACAGGTGGAGCAGAAGATGCAACATTTTGGACTATTAAGCTCTTCTTCAGGCTGTGGGTGGTGTAGTATGACAGGATGTAGAGCTAGATCCTGCAGACCAATAATGTCCCATGAAAGATGTAATCCGCTGGAAATGGTCTCCTTCCATTTTCAACAGGTTACATAGATACTTTCTCAGGTCGTCATTGGTAACTGCATCTACGTCGTGCGATACTACATCATCCACAGCCTGAAGAAAGGCTTGATAGCCCTAAACATTGCTACTTCTACTACACCTATGCTCTGATGGTGCTTACATAACATTGGGATAAATTTTGGGAGTCGACTATTTCCAAAATTTCTCTTGCATTGAATGGATTGGGAGGCTGGCCACCGTAGACACTCACCCTTGAATTCTGTTCAGCAAGGCGAGTGCTCTTTGTCATCGACCCAAAGATTCAGAAGCATTTCTAAAGAAATAACAAATCACAGTTCCCCCGGGCCTTTTTGAAGGGGTTATCCAGGCTTTTTAAAATTTTGGCATGGCACAAATTTAAACCCCTTTAAAACCCCAGGCCCTGAAAATACTTGCCGTATAACTCGAGTATAACCAACCCAGTTTAAGCCGAGGCCCTATTTTGCCAAAAAACCCGGGAAAAATATTGACTCGGGATAACCAGGGGGGAAAAGCACGGCACTGGGTTTAATTTTTAAAAAAAACCAGATATCAGTAAAAATTAATAGGCATTTTAAAGTCCCCATAGGGGTTTAGCATTTAATGTCCCCCATAGGCAGATATAGGGTGTATAGGCATTTTAAAGTCCCCATAGGCAGGTTTAGGCGCTTTAAAAGTCCCCCTAGGCAGGCTAAGGCAGGGAATTGCCCCCATAGGCAGGTTTTAGGGAGGTAAGTCCTAAGGCAGGGTAAGGCGTATAGGGCTTTTAGGCTGGTATAGGTCCCCCTAGCGGCTAAGGCAGGTATAGGCCCCCCCACAGATAATGGGAGGGTAAGGCAGGTATAGGTCCCCAGCAGTTGGGAGGCTATAGGCAGGGATGGGGGAGGTATAGGCAAGTAAAGGGCAGGCTTTTGGCAGGTATAGGTCCCCCTAAATAGGTTTTAGGCTAAGGCAGCTGTAGGAGGGTTTTAAAACAAAAACCCACTTACCTGGGTCCCCGTGCCCCCTCCTCGCGTCCGGCCCCCCGCGCGCTCTGTCTCTCGGCACAGGGGGTGTGTCATCAGGCCCCGCATCACGTGTAAAACACGCTGCCTGTGCCGGAAAATCCGGCGACCGCCCGGGGTCCACTGCGGACAGGGAGTCTCGCTCTCTGCTCCGCAGTGGTATCTCTTTACTTGTTGCGCTCCGGGGAGTCGCATAAGGTGGGAAAGGGATCGCTGACAGTTCCCGGGGCCCCAGCAGGCCCGAGCACTGTGCCTCACTCGGTTCAGCTATATGCGTCCCTGAGGACCGCATATACTGAAGTTCCCGCCCGGGATCGGCCAACGCAGCCCCAGCCCGACATGACTCAGATAACCGAGGTCGCTTTTTTAAAACCTTTTTTTTGGCTGAAAAACTCGGCTTATACTGAGTATATACGGTAATGACCAGAACATTTTTTTTTTTGTTTTTTTCCTTTTTGCGTTTAACAGTTGTATCTTTCTTTTTTATTTTTTTAATACGCAGTTGGGATGAGGCCTCGTTTTTTTTCGAGACAATTGTACTTTATGGGGGGGAAAAGTTAAAATTCACTTTTAAATAATTTTCGAAATTTTATTTTTTTTTTCTTATTTTTTTTTAAGATTTTTTTTACACCATTCACATTTGACACTTAATAAATTGTTAGATTAATTCACGGTTAATAGGTCGTGTGGATACTAATGTGTAGTGTTTTTTTTTGTGAAAAGTATACAATTTTTTTTGTATTAAATTTTATTTTATTTTATATTTTTTTTATAATTTTTTTACACTTTTTAGTTTTTCTTTTTTTTTTAAAATCCCCTGAAGGGAGAACTGTTTTTTCTTTTTTTTTTTTTTTTTTTACACACTTAAATAATGTATTAGCTATTCATAAACTAAAACATTTTAATCTGTGTTCCCCGTCGGGTCACCCGGGTGTTTCCGATACCCACAGACAGGGAAACCCCTTTTTTTGGCTGCGGTGCATCCCCGCAATCAAAGGGTTAAAACATCGGGGTTTTGGGGGGTTCCCCCCCTTCCCGGTGCTGCAGGAATGCCTGGGTTGAGGGGTGTGTACACCCCGATCCCACGCGCTGCGGCGCTGGGCGCCGCAAACCCCCGAAGTCTGAGCACCACCAAAAGGCGTCGCTGTAGCGAACACCTGCACCAGCTGCGTCAAAGGGGTTTGGCGGTCTTTAAAGGGGTTAAATTATTTGGGACCCACCTTTTGGCAACCCCCCCTAGTTTTTTGAGGAATTTTGCGTTTAATTGGGACACAGGTGCAATTACTAGCAGAGCCGCTGTAACACATATGGTGTTTGATTATATAACACAAGTGCAAGTTCACAGCAAAGCGGCGGCAACGCTCATGCTCAAACACCACAACCCCTTCAGACAGCTGATTGGCAGAATGCAAAAAGTTGTAGAATTGCCTATCCTGAAAATAAGCAATCCATTTTAAAAGCCCTGTTGACCATTTACAGACCATCTAGTTCAGACGGGCCACATAAGTCAAGTTGTTAAGCTGTAGGGGCTTGGCTAGCTGGATTAGTTTACTTGTATCAAAGCTCCACTACTCTACCGATATCACTGTCACTGTAGAATTATTAAACATTTTATTATTATTGAGCGTAATAAAAACTTGTGCAGTCCGAGCATGATGTCACCTGTTAACTCCACTCCTGCTGCCCCTCGTCATGATGACCCACAGTCGGTGGTAAAAGGAGCTGAGGTGCAAGGGGATCAGTGCTTCAGGGTAACTACATGGATTTCCTTTGTCTGAACCATGGAGACAATATTTTTATAGGGATTAACTAAACCGTAAATTATTTAACATAAAAAGTTTGTGCTGTTCCTTGTTCTTTTTAAAATTACCCTTTTTTTCACATAACCTTTTTCTAATATTTGTGTGACTATATCTTTATAGTACAAGCCCCCTTCACTTAAGAAGACTAATTCCCCTGCGTCCATGTCCACAGCAAATTCCCGCTTACCACAGCCACCCAATTGGGGAAAACCCGCTTTAGGATGATGTTTTTATGTTTAATTGTTTTTGTATTTATAATAAAGGGAAGCAAAATCACATTAGTCGACAACAGCTTCCTCTTGCAGTTGCCACATTTCCACCATTTAAAGGGATTTAAAATATTGTATCAAAGCCCACTTTGAAGGGAGTTTTCACCCTCTGTTTTCCCGAACCTGCTTTTTACGCCACTTCAGGGTCCATTACTGTTTTGAAATGGGGGTTCTATGCGTGATTTGGGACATTTTCCCTGCTGTTTTTAAACCGGGCCCTGTTTAAAGGACTCGATGATGGAGGGATATTAACAGCAGGGCAAAAGGCTACAGAACTCTAAAGGGTTAAAGTGTGCCAGTAAAAAACATAAACAAGCTTTGCGCTGCTGTTAAGACACAGCAGGGAGTGACGTCACCATCCCAGTCAGTTCTGCTAGATTAAAGAGAAATGGTCGGTAACCGATTAAACCATCTATAAACAAAAAGTAGATAAGAACTGCTCCAACTGTGAAATAAAGCAGGATTAGAACAGCAGTGTATTTGGTAATTGTCTTTATTTACCTTTTGCCTTCATGTTTAAAGCTAATCATTGTGATGGGAACACCCCATTAAGGATCTGTCATACATCTACTTCAGGTTTTCATTGCTTTATATTATGAATAGTGTAGCATGTTGCACTATTGTATCTAGTACAAGAAACAAAATACCAAATCCTTTTGAAACAGAAGCCATGATGCCAATGCAAACCAAGCCCACCATTTGCAACTTAGTATGATGAAGTATTGATCTGGCTGAAAGCAAAGCAGTCCATGTGAGGTAGTATATACATTCCTATGCAATTTTTTTTGCAGTTATATGATCACAGCTTCAAGATCAGAAATATTTCTACAATGTAGTGTAACAAAGTTTTTTTTAAAAGTATTGAACAATTAAAAAACAGATATATGTTCCTACCGCAATGACTAGAATATGACACAATGGGGCGCATTTACTAATCTTGCGAATAGTTCGATAGTGTAAACTTAGACTAGAGAAATGCTGCATATTTATTTATGCATAATAAACCTGGCACACGTTGAGACACTTGTCTAAATTTACACCATTTATAAGTTGTTTAGTTTTTGGCGCGCTGAGTTGTATGTTAGACCACATCATTTAAGGGAAACCACACCCTTTCTGTAAAACTGCACCACTTTTCGTCGGATGTGGCGCAGAAATGTCTAAAACTGTTTTGAATGCGTAATTAATTTCTGTATGCCAGCATATTTGCTGTGGTTGTTTCCCTTCTCTAATGCCCAAAAAAAACTAATAAAAAAAATAACAAATCCATTATCGGAAAGGTAAAATGTTAATAATAAAAACTACAGTATATTCTTTAAAAAAAACCTGACCCCAACATCACAGCTATATTAACAGAAAAATGAAAAAGTAATGGCTGTAGATTTTTTTTTTAACTGTGCAAAAGTACTAAAATGTAAAAAATAAACTATATATTATATATATATATATATATATATTATATATATATATATATATATATATATATATATATAATATATATATTATATATTCAGACTTGCTGTAATCTTGCGTTCATGTAGAATAAAGTTAAAGGGGTTCTCATTCCACTACTGCTATTCCATGCCTGTTCACAATTGCTCAGCTGTACTTGAATTGCTATAGAAATGAATGGAGAGAGCTGCATACACTTGGCCACCTCTCCACTCCCTGTGAATGGCACAGAACAGACAGGAAATAGAAGTAGCATAGTGGTAATACCCCTTCAACACTATAGGCCTCATTTATAAAAACCGGCTAATTGCAAGTCTTTGTTGCCCATAGCAACCAATCAGGGCTCAGTTATAATTTCTCCAGAGCAGTATATGAAATGAAAGCTGAGCTCTAATTGGTTGCTATTGGCATCAAGGACAGTCTTACGCTTTGGCAGTTTTGATCCACGAGGCACATACCGCGTGGTAAACAGCGTAAAAGGTTTGCAGAAAAATAGCTTTTTCCTATTTTATTTCCCCCACAAAAAAATGATATTTAGGCAATCAACAAATTATAGATACCCAAAAATGGTGGCGATGAAAACTACAACTCCTCCTGCATCCAAGCATTTATGTGGCTACCTAGATGGGAAAATGGAAAAAAGTTTTATACCTCTGTATGACAATAAAAAAATTATATAAAAATATTTAGTCCTTGTGGCTCAAAATAGTCCTGGCCTTCTAACAGTTTTCTTATCCCATTTACAGTATATTGATCGCTTAGCTACCTCTCTGTTCTGCATAGAGATTTTCAGGGGCATGCTCTAAAGGTAGGTGCGGATTCTTGAGGTGGGGGCGGCCATCAAAGCCCCAAATACGTCACCCCTCACATTTTTTAAATATTGTATTGTATCTCTTCATGGGACAACAATTAAGATGACACTTTGATACAATGTAAAGTAGTCCGTGTACAACTTGTATAACAGTGAAAATTAGGTGAGCCCTTAAACTAACGCAACACACACCCATCAATGTCTGAACTGCTGGCAACAAACGAGAGTACAACCCTAAGTGAAAATGGACAAAGTTTGCCCAGTATGCCATTTTCCCTCCACGGTGTCATTTGACTCACTAGTGTTACAAGGTCTCAGGAGTGAGTGAAGGAGTGTAGGTGTGTTAAATTTGGTGTTTTCATTCTCGCGCTCTCTCATAATGATCATTGTATGTTCAACATGGCACCTCATGGCAAAGAACTCTCTGAAAATCTGAGAAAAAAAAAAGAATTTGTTTTTCTAGGCTATAAGAAGATTGCCAACATCCTGAAACTGAGCTGCAGAACGGTGGCCAAGACCATGCAGCGGTTTAACAAGACAGGTTCAACTCAGAACATGGTCAACGAAAGAAGTGCTCAGCGTCATATCTATTTTCAAACTAGATGTGTGAGTGCTGCTAGTATTGCTGCAGAGGTTAAAGGGGTGGAGTTTCAGCCTGTCCGTGTTCAGACCATACACTGCACCATGCCTCAAATTAGTCTGCATGGCTGTAGTCTCAGAAGGAAGCCTCTTCTAAAGATGATGCACATGAAAGCCCGCAAACATTTTTCTGAACACAAGAATTCTAGGGACATAGACTACTGGAACCATGTCCTCTGGTCTGATTAGACCAAGATAAACTTATTTTGTTCAGATGGTGTCAAGCATGTGTGGTGGCAATCAGGTGAGGAGTACAAAGACAGGTGTGTTTTGCCATCAGTCAAGCATGGTGGTGGGACTGAAATGGTTAGGGGCTGCATAAATATTGCCGTCTATGGGAAGCTACAGTTCATTGTGACATACTAGAGCAGAGCATGATCCCCACCCTTTAGAAACTGGGCACAGGGCAGTATTCCAACATTATAACACCCCCCACATATACCTCCAAGATGACCACTGCCTTAATAAAGAAAATGAGGGTAAAGGTGTTGGACTTGGCAAGCATGTCTTCAGACCTAAACTCTATTGAGTATCTGTGGGGCATCCTCAAATAGAAGGTGGAGGAGCGCAAGGTCTCTAACATCCACCAGCTCCATGATGTCGTCATAGAGGAGTGGAAGAGGATTCCAGTGGCTGAAACCTATAAAACTCTATCGAACTCCATGTCCAAGAGAGTTAAGACAGTGCTAGAAAATAATGGTGGCCACACAAAATATTGACACTTTGGGCACAATTTGTTCATTTTCTCTTGGACGGTGTACTCACTTTTGTTGCCAGTGGTTTAGACATCAATGGCTGTGTGTTGAGTTATTTTGGTACAATGTAAAGTAATCAGCGTACAACTTGCATCAAAGTGTCATATCATCAGTGTTGTCCCATGAAAAGATATAATACAATATTTACAAAAATGTGAGGTGTGTATTAAAGGAGTTGTCTCACTACATTGATTCGTCTTGTTTTCTTTGTTTCATTTTGAATTCAGGGGAGTGTTTACGGACTTCTACTAAGCTGCAGTAGAAGCCAGGTCTGTAGCTATAGCAACCAGTGCTGGCAGCCTATCATGAGAGATTGAACAGGTCTGTAGCTATAGCGACCTGAGGAGCTGATGCAGCCCATACAAGAGGGGATATTTCAGAATAGGTAGGACACTGTTAATGGACACATATTGCAAAGTGACTTGTTTTTGCAAGATCTTTAACATTAAAAGCAATTATTGTAGTGAGACAACCCCTTGAATTTTTGTGAGATACTGTAGATTTTTCAGTAAGTCATCTGCATCTACTGTTCTCAAGTTTTTTCTGAGCTCCCTTTTATTCTATGCTTATTTTCTGTGCAGGTGCTGGATGCCAGTTATAGCATTAATCATATCCATTGGAACTGACATTATCAGAGACTGCAGTTTCCTGACTGTGTAGTTCAGGGTTTATGATTGCAATAAAAAATAAAGAAAATCAATAAGCAATACTGTAATAGTAGATGCAACTATACTGCAATACAAATTCTGTATCCCGACTATAAAATATTTATTATCAGTTAAGAAAAGAGTCATATGTTTAGATCGGTAGAAGCATTATGTCTGTTTTCCTTTAGGAATAAAGGGCTGTGAGGATTTACCTCTTCCTCCCCCCCATCTACAGTGAGTTTATCACTGGGATCAAAAGACTCTGGTTATATTTGTTTTCTTCCACTTTAAATATACATAAGTCATTGTATCAGACTTTTACTTCCAAAACCATTCATCTAAACCATTCATATAAAATGGAGCTGTTCATAGGCCATAGCTTACATGGTATCGGAGTGTTCCTTCGGCCCACCAAAGGAAATTATTCTGAGCGTCCACCCTCAATCTATGTAGGACATATGCTGGCATAATAGTAATATAGGCTTAGTTGTGATGTGTTCCACCTTAAAGAAATAGTCACAGACTGTCTTGGTTAGAAACAGAGATATTATCTTCTCTCTTCACGCATTAGTGAAAATAAATGGTAACAAATCTGTTTTTGAAGCACAGAAGCTCCGCACTTGCAGTTACTAACTAGGTGGCGCTAAACACTTCCAGAACAGAACTTTAAGGGTATGTTCACACAGCGTTTTTGGATGCTACTTTTGTGTAGGATTGCGCACTCTAAATAAGTATCCAAACGCCTTCCCATAGATTACCAAGTAAAATCAGCATTGTTGGTTAGAAGACGCTAATTTTGCTAAAGTATAGGAGACGTTCAGCGTGGTTTCCTTGTTGAAATTCCATGCTTGTAAGCATGGAATTTTCAAAGCGGAAACAACGCGTTTTTGGCATGGACAGTGTCGGCGCTATTCACACTTTTGCATGAATGTCCCCTTAGAGTCATGAACACAACGGTGCATCTTAACAGACCTGACAAGATATGGCGGGTCTGTGAAGTACCACATTCTTTCAACCCAGGACTTAAAGATGAACCAACAATACATAACATGTAGACGGTATATCATTTCCATATACTTCTATATACTATTACAGTGCACATACAAAGAAGTACCAACAAATAATAATAATGCTGGAAAATAATGGTGGCCACACAAAATATTGACACTTTGGGCACAATTTGTCTACTTTCACTTAGGGGTGTACTCACTTTTGTTGCCAGTGGTTTAGACATTGATGGCTCTGTGTTGAGTTATTTTGAGGGAACACCAAATTTACACTGTTAAGCTGTACACTGACTACTTTACATTGTATCAAAATGTCATATCTTCAGTGTTGTCCCATAAACAGATATATTTACAAAAGTGTGAGGGGTGTACTGACTTTTGTGAGATACTGTATGTTTGCGCACTCCTACCCCCTCCCCCCTTACACACACTGTTTTGTGTGCCGAGTTACTGTAACCTATTTATCGGTATATTATGACAATACATTAGAACGCTGTGGTGTAGAGATTTTGCCAACTGCTTTCATCAAGAAGTTGGGAGAAAATCTGTCTTAAAAGAGGATTTTCCAACACAAAAACCTTAAAATAGTCCCTAATTGTAAAAAATTAAACAGTTGTACTCACCTTTTTATTCCCTACTGATACAAAATTGAGATTTGGTGGTCGATCCAATCGTTATCTACATCTGGTCAGCTTGTGACCGCTGCAGCCAGTTAGTGGTTTTGTGATGTTCTCTTGTCATCACCGCTTGGTGAACGGTCATAACGTGTGAACTGTGATGTTAAGGGAACGCCTTTTGTTTTGGACAACCCCTTTTTATGTTCACGACTTGTAAAAAAAAAATGATTAAAAGTCGTCATAGAAAAATATTGTGACGTGAAGTGCTCAGCAGTACTCTAGGGAAACTCCACAAGACATGTCTGAGTACTAAAAGAGAAGTTTTTGAAAAAAATAAAATTTGTGATGCTGCTGCAGTGAAGGAAAATCCATTCTTTCTCCGAGCTGGGTGTAGAAGATGGTATATGATAGTGTAAAAACCTCACAGTGTGTATTCGTTTTAATGGGTCTTTATTTTCCTCTCTGGTTGTATCTCACTTTATACAGCATAGATCCAATCCCTTTAGCTTACACTTTATCCCGAAGACATCTTATAGAGCATAACAGTGAGTGGTTTCTGACAAATGGCTGTATGTAGATGAAAACAATGTAGTCGAAAATACACTATTGATCGGCTTCCGTTCTAGCATTACCTTTATGTTTCATTTTGTGTCATTTAGGTATACCTTCAGGAAAACCGGCAGGGAGCGCCGCAGTACCAGGAAGTCGTCTTCAGACACTATCTCCAGCCCATAAAAATTCAGCCATATCAAGTCCTCAGACTGGGTAGGTCCTTTAAACACCATGAAATTATCCACGAAATTAAGAAATATTGTATTTGAAATTATAGTGTGTATGTTGTGGTGGCAATAAAATCCAGTGATCAAGCTGACCTTTGAGAAATCAGAACCGGGGTGTCAAGTAAATGCCCAACTAGCAGAAGAAAATAAAAACAAGGAAGGACGGGTGTTCCCAGAGAGGGGACAACAGGTAGGCGAAGGTAGGCTTAGGGCGCTACTTCATCCCAGGCAGAAAAAGGGGTGCAAAGAGTTAAGGAGTGGACAGCTGAATTTTCTGTATGCCTTATGTGTCAGAATACCTTGTTCCAGTCATGGGTATTCCCACCAATGTCTGATAGGTGCTACCTCTGGGACCCGCACCTGTCACTGGATCAGGTACACAAAAATTATGCTTAGAATGGAGAGACGGTTGCTTGAATGCACAGGTGTCAAACTGCGGCCCTCCAGCTGTTGGGAAACTACAACTCCCATCATGCCCACCGTTATAGATTATACAAATGCATGCTCTAGTGCATGGCTCTCTATTCTGTTTTATGGGAGTTCCAAGTACAGCCGAACACGCCGCTCTCCTGTACTCTGAACTCCTATAGAACAGAGTAAACATTTATGCACAAACGTGACTGGCTCTCCATTCTGAGCTTAAACTATGGCGGGAACTTCTCTTTAATGCCCTCATTGATGGTATTTTTGTATTTTAGAGGGGGGTGTCAGTGCTAGGTGACCATCTAGATTATAGGTGCGGTAATTCATTTATGATAATGAATCCTTGCACTGATCTATAAGTAATCCAGCCAGACATAAGGTAATGTAGAATTTTGGCCATCATAAAACAGAAGCTATTTTTGGCATCCTCTATAATACTGTACACTCCAATATCTCCTTCCCCTGTTATTTGCATAAAACAAAATTTTTGTAACTAATGTGCGTGTTATATTGTATAGTTCTTCAAAACGACACAAGTTTTTATGGAGTCACTGGCTACTAGGTTGGCAAAGTTAGGATCTAAATAAAAAGTCGACAAATATAAATATATGTATACAATTAATGTTATGATGAAAAAAGACTTGCAGTGTCCAGTGTCCAAATCTTCTTCTGACTCCAATTCTGCTTCTTACACTTAATTTAAGCTTGAAAACTTTTAACTTGAAAACTATTTACAGTCCCAGAGTCAGAGAGAAAATTCTGTGTTAAATCCGAATGGATCCACAGTATAAAATTGGCATGCTGATTTAAGATCTGCACCGCAGGTTAATTTAGTCACATATTTTGTGTGAAGTTTTAGCACAGCATGTGGATGAGATTTGCTTAAATCTTCCCCCACACATTTTAATTATATATAAAACCATTTTACTTCCTCACCTCTTATCCCCCTCTCAAATTATCACACATTGACCTATGTATTTTCGAACCCTGCCAGCATCTTAAAGCCCCAGTGTAAGCACTTACCACATCAAGTGCATGAATCTGCACCCTCCTCCTGGTTGATGCGTTCCTCTTCGGTGAGCAGCAGCATAGTATAAGGTAAGTCTTCTAGCAGATGTATTGCACTCAGGATACATCTACTAGAAGCCCCAACCCCCACTATGCATGGCTGCAGACCAGAGATGGGCATGCAGAGCGGGATAAGCGAGAGAAAATGTTCCTCTTTTTAAAGTTACAGTGCTACAAATAGGTTAGTTGCAACTGGTGACAAGACTAAAAAGTCTTGTTGACATTTGCAATACCTTCACCATCTGAAGCCCTGTTTTAAAAAAAACTCTCATCTCTTGGTCCCCTTGGGATTTATGTAAGTCCGGTTATGCAGAATGTAGACAGGCTACGTGCTTCTCCTGATGTGCTGCAATTCTCTAGCAAAGCCCAGCTGAGAGCGCTTCATTTACAGTCATATGAAAAAGTTTGGGCACCCCTATTAATCTTAATCATTTTTAGTTCTAAATATTTGGGTGTTTGCAACAGCCATTTCAATTTGATATATCTAATAACTGATGGACACAGTAATATTTCCGGATTGAAATGAGGTCTATTGTACTAATACAAAATGTGCAATATGCTTTAAACCAAATTTTGACTGGTGCAAAAATTTGGGTACCCTTATTTTTTTGATTTGAATACTCCTAACTACTTTTTACTGACTTTCTGAAGCACAACATTGGTTTTGTAACCTCACTGAGCTTTGAACTTCATAGCCAGGTGTATCCAATGATGAGAAAAGGTATTTAAGGTGGCCAATTGCAAGTTGTTCTCCTATTTGAATCTCCTGTGAAGAGTGGCATCATGGGCTCCTCAAAACAACTCTCAAATGATCTGAAAACAAAGATTGTTCAACATAGTTGTTCAGGGGAAGGATACAAAAAGTTGTCTCAGAGATTTAACCTGTCAGTTTCCACTGTGAGGAACATAGTAAGGAAATGGAAGACCACAGGGACAGTTTTTGTTAAGCCCAGAAGTGGCAGGCCAAGAACAATATCAGAAAGGCAGAGAAGAAGAATGGTGAGAACAGTCAAGGACAATCCACAGACCACCTCCAAAGAGCTGCAGCATCATCTTGCTGCAGATGGTGTCACTGTGCATCGGTCAACAATACAGCACATTTTGCACAAGAGAAGCTGTATGGGAGAGTGATGCGAAAGAAGCCGTTTCTGAAAGCACTCCACAAACAGAGTCGCCTGAGGTATGCAAAAGCACATTTGGACAAGCCAGCTTCATTTTGGAAGAAGGCCCTGTGGACTGATGAAACAAGGATTGAGTTGTTTGGTCATACAAAAAGGCGTTATGCATGGCGTCCCAAAAACAGCATTCCAAGAAAAACACTTGCTACCCACTGTAAAATTTGGTGGAGGTTCCATCATGCTTTGGGGCTGTGTGGCCAATGCCGGCACCGGGAATCTTGTTAAAGTTGAGGGTCGCATGGATTCAACTCAGTATCGGCAGATTCTTCAGAATAATGTACAAGAATCAGTGATGAATTTGAAGTTACGCCGTTTATGGATATTTCAGCAAGACAATGATCCCAAACACAGCTCCAAATCTACTCAGGCATTCATGCAGAGGAACAATTACAATGTTCTGGAATGGCCATCCCAGTCCCCAGACCTGAATATCATTGAACATCTGTGGGATACTTTGAAGCGGGCTGACCATCAAACTTAACTGAACTTGAATTTTTTTGTAAAGAGGAATGGTCAAAAATAACTTCATCCAGGATCCAGGAACTGATTAAAAGCTGCAGTAAGCGACTATAGGCTGTTATTTTTGCAAAAGGAGGATCTACTAAATATTAATGTCACTTTTCTGTTGGGGTGCCCATACTTTTGCACCGGTCAAATTTTGGTTTAATGCATATTGCACATATTGTGTTAGTACAATAAACCTCATTTCAATCCGGAAATATTACTGTGTCCATCAGTTATTAGATATATCAAATTGAAATGGCTGTTGCAAACACCCAAATATTTAGAACTAAAAATGATTAAGATTAATAGAGGTGCCCAAACTTTTTCATATGACTGTACAAGCAATAGACCATATTAATATTCCAAAATACAACTTGGAATTCATCCATCAATTTATCTTGGACATCCTTTTAAACATTATAACCATGGAAGTATACTCATCGTATTGAACGAATGTCCTTAAAGTTTATCCTATCTTTATTCAATAGAGAGGAATAGCTCGACATTGGGCTGTCTGCACACCTTTACGGCGTTTCGAAGAAAGCTCTTCTTTCTCAAGCTTGCGCAGATAGATGCGTGATCACCTTATATACCTTGGACTTGAAAATGTAAAAAAATTTTTGGATTTAGAACCTGTTTTTTCTGAAAATTCTAAAAAAATTTTATTAAAAGGGTTAGAGCTTATTATAAAAAACAATTTTTTTAATTATGATAAGGTGCACTACCAACAGCAGATTGGCACAGCGATGGGGACCAGAGTTGCCCCATCGCTGGCCAATCTTTTTATGGGGGGATTTGAAGAATTTTTTATCGAAGGTCCCAATAACCCTATTTTAAAACATATTGTTTACTATAAAAGATTCATCGATGATCTGCTTTTTATCTGGGATGGTCCCATAGATATTTTTAATTCTTTTGTTATATTTTTAAATAATAATCAGTGGGGGATACATTTTACCTCTACTGTACATAATAGAGAAATTGTGTTTCTAGACCTCGACCTGTACGTGAATGAAGGGTATGTGGCGTCTAAAACGTTCTTCAAAAAAACTGATTCTAATAATTTTCTTGCTTTCAACTCAAATCATCAGAGAAAATGGATAAAAAATATTCCTTTCAGTCAATATCATAGACTTAGAAAAAATTGTACAGAGGAACAATCATTTGATTTACAAGCGAGCACCTTAACAGATAAATTTATCCAGAAAAAATATCCTGTAAAACTTCTGGAAGGTGCTAGAAAGAAAGCCGCATCTCTAACGCAAGCACAGTATCTCACTCCTAAAAACAAAATTGAAAAGGAGATGGACTATGGTATCAGCTTCATAACGACACACAACGCCAGTTCACTGAAGTTCAAAATATTATTAAAAATCATTGGGAAATTTTGTTAAAAGATCCAGGGTTAAAGGATGTTATTCCAAAAAAAACCTCAATTCATCTATCGAAAGGCAAAAACCCTTAAAAATATTCTGGCACCCTCCAGACTAAAACAGCATAATGTAGCGCAGCAAAATACAAAGAAAAATACAAATGATAAAAATAATGGTTCTTATCCTTGCGGGAACGCTATTTGTAAATGCTGCCGACAGGTAATTAGTAGCAATCAGTTTATTTCTACTACTACGGGAGAATCTTTCCCTATAAAAGAACGGCTTACGTGCGCGAGTAGTTATGTGATATACCTAATAACTTGTGAATGTAATATACAATATGTGGGTAAGACGTCTACGAAACTTTCAAGACGTTTGGTGAACCACCGCTACGATATTCGACATGGTAGGCTGTTATACAGCCTACCAAGACATATACTGGAGGTTCATAATTCTAGAGAGCCCATATTTCGTATCCAACCAATAGAACACATTCCCTGTAATACTATCGATCGGGCTAAAATGCTCAGCAAAAGAGAAGTATATTGGATATATAAATTGGGCACTCTCAAACCCCACGGTTTGAATGAAATCCAAGATGCTATCATTTAAATCAATTTTTATATATTCATATACTTTTCATATATCCATATATTTGTTTAGTATTTAGCCCATTAGGTATTTTAATCTCCCACTTTTTATTTTTATTTAATTTATTAATAGTATATATATATATATATATATATTTATATATATATATATATATATATATATATATGTATATATATATATATATATATATATATGTATATATATATATTAATATAAATTTTCACCATAGTATTTATCTGTCAGGTTTTTTAGCAGATCATCTTTTTATTGAATTTTTGAATATATTATATTTTTTATGTGAAACTGCTTTGATAAATGTAATTGTTTTTAAAAAATTGTTTTTATGAATGAACTGTGTGTACTACGTTAACCTCGCTTTCAACCTGCTGAGGGTATTTAAAAGGCAGCGGGAACTTTGTATGCTATGTCTGAGGAAGCGGATAGCAATCCGTGAAACGCGTCACATAGAGAAAATAAATTTCACTTTAAAATAACGCTGTCTTGGAGCATACTCTTTTCTTGTAGCGCTCTAGTCTAATTTTACTCCCATACGTTTAGTCTGAGTGGCCCCGTTACTTCAGGTGTCTCTCAGCGATCCTCTAATAATCATATACCCGCGGCGTCCCTCGTGGTTCCAGCGGCGGGAGGAAGACCGGAGCAGCTTCTATTCAGCACATCGTACAATCATTGTATATTCAAAGCGCGCTGTACCGTATTCTTGTACAGCGCAAAAAAGGTGAGCACCTTACTTTGGATTGTACCTTTGTGTTTTATTCCAGTGGACCCGATCCTGCGCTTTCTCTTTTGCAGTCCTAGGATCCTCCTACCTTTAGGAGGAATACACTAGTTTCTTCACCTTATATACCTTATCGCTATTCATATTGAAACGCTCATTTAGTTCCTTCAGGAGCAAAGCATCAAGAGATCTTGTCCAATGTGCCTCTCTTTGTAATAAACATGTTTTAATTTGCGCCACCTCCCTCTCATCAATCTCTTCTAAAATGCACCATCGTAACTCCGATACTCTATGTTGTGCCTCAAAGAAGTGGCGTGCCACCGTATTCTTGCCATTTGCAGGCAGTGTTCAGTTAGCCGCAGCAGATATATTGATAAGGTATACAGACTATGCCCAGACACAGAGGTCTTCTATAAGTACTAGTAGAGACTAATATGGAAGTATCTTTTAAACAGTGCATTTTCCATAGTTAATTGAAAAGAAAGACGTTAATATTATTAAGAAGCTCTAATGATCTAAAGAGGTTTTCCAGCTAAATAAATATACAATGATTATGTATGAAATGTAATATAATTCAAATACTAATGGATATTATCTTTCTTATGTTCATGCATCTTCTGCTCTCACATCCCAGCAGCTCCATGTCCCGTCAGTCCCAAAACAGGAGCAACATATTAGACTCCAGGTTTCTTTACTATATGAAGGAGCAAAGGGGCGGTTCATTCTCTAAAAGGACTAATCCCATTTGGAGAAATAGGATATTGTAGCTTTCTGCTGCAGGCACAGAGAAAAAAGCAGTGGCCATGTGTGCCTTGCTCTCTCCATTCAACTCTATGGGAGTTCTGAATACAAGCAAGCAAAGGTACTCAGCTGTACATGAAACTCTTATAGAAGTAAATAGAGACAGCAGTGCACACATGGCTATCTCTTCGTTATCTGTGGTTATAGCAGAAAACTACAATCCTTTTTACCCTTATGGGAATAAACCTCTAAACTAAAATCAGAAAATGTAATATAACGCCGTCAAACTGATGGTGAAAATAGACGTTTTTGATTTTAGTTTTACCTGGCCCACGTTACTCAGGTATGCCTACGTTATGTTGATGCCAGCTTGCCAGCCTTCCCAATGTTACCAAGATGGTAGGTGCAGTTACAGGGACTGCAAAGATATACACACATATATTTGTATATTTACATATTCACCCAAACAGCTATATCTGTGTCATCCCTATTATTGGGATGTTTGTGTGTGTGTGCGCGTGCGTGCGCGCGCATATACACTCACCAGATACTTTATTAGGTACACCATGCTAGTAACGGGTTGGACCCCCTGGATTGAGATCTGGTGACTCTGGAGGCCATTTGAGTACAGTGAACTCATTGTCATGTTCAAGAAACCAGTCTGAGATGATTCCAGCTTTATGACATGGCGCATTATCCTGCTGAAAGTAGCCATCAGATGTTGGGTACATTGTGGTCATAAAGGGATGGACATGGTCAGCAACAATACTCAGGTAGGCTGTGGCGTTGCAACGATGCTCAATTGGTACCAAGGGGCCCAAAGAGTGCCAAGAAAATATTCCCCACACCATGACACCACCACCACCAGCCTGAACCGTTGATACAAGGCAGGATGGATCCATGCTTTCATGTTGTTGACGCCAAATTCTGACCCTACCATCCGAATGTCGCAGCAGAAATCGAGACTCATCAGACCTGGCAACGTTTTTCCAATCTTCTACTGTCCAATTTCGATGAGCTTGGGCAAATTGGAGCCTCAGTTTCCTGTTCTTAGCTGAAAGGAGTGGCACCCGGTGTGGTCTTCTGCTGCTGTAGCCCATCTGCCTCAAAGTTCGCCGTACTGTGCGTTCAGAGATGCTCTTCTGCCTACCTTGGTTGTAACGGGTAGCTATTTGAGTCACTGTTGCCTTTCTAACAGCTCGAACCAGTCTGCCCATTCTCCTTTGACCTCTGGCATCAACAAGGCATTTCCGCCCACAGGACTGCCGCTCACTGGATGTTTTTTCTTTTCGGACCATTCTCTGTAAACCCTAGAGATTGTTGTTCGTGAAAATCCCAGGATATCACCAGTTTCTGAAAAACTCAGACCAGCCCTTCTGGCACCAACAACCATGCCACGTTCAAAGGCACTCAAATTACCTTTCTTCCCCATACTGATGCTCGGTTTGAACTGCAGGAGATTGTCTTGACCATGTCTACATGCCTAAATGCACTGAGTTGCCGCCATGTGATTGGCTGATTAGAAATTAAGTGTTAACGAGCAGTTGGACAGGTGTACCTAATAAAGTGGCCGGTGAGTGTATATAATTAGTATATGTTGCATTATCTTGCATAAAACTGTATTTTGGCATGCTATATTACTAGGATTTCTGAGCCGTAAAGGAGTGATCAATACACTTGCACAGTTCTCCACATTAATTTATTTGGCACATGTAGGTCATAAAGGGGTACATTTGTTAAAATGAGTAATCATGGAAAACATTTTTTTTTTAATTCTGTCAGCATTTTGTTTTTTTCAGACTTTACTATGTAATTAAAAATTACATATAAATCCTACCCTTCTCCAGCTGACTAAATGGAAGGGCAGACTAATCTCTGTTTACTGCATAATGATCAGTGTATTGTTCTCTGGACAGGCCTGGATAAAGATTAGTCTAGACCGCAGGGCAATGACAAGAGCAATATAAGACAGCATAATGGTTAATCTTTTTCCTCACTAGGGGGCGGGTGTTTTCAGCTTTCTACACACTTATCAGGTCCTGCTGATAACACTTACCTCCCTCAGGCCAGTAGTGGGCCAGGAAGTGAAAGATTAGGCAATCTATACTGCTGATACGTAAGCTCACAGGGTAAGTCAGAGAGCCTAACAAGGAAGTAATATGCATAGGGAATTTTAGAAGATGAAATAAGAAAAAACAATCCCAATTTTTACAAAATAAATTCCATGTAGTAGTCACATATTGCTTGTCAATATGTGAAAAAAATAAATAATTGATGTGTCCCTTTAAATATAGCGTGTATAGTGAGCACGCTTAGCTATATTTGGAACACCCATAGAAATGAATGGGTAGAACTACTCAAGCATAACCATCTCCCCATTTTCCAAGACCAGCTTGTAGCAAGTTAAAAGCTGTTCTCAGTCCTAAAATGCAAGATGGGACAACCCCTTTAAAGGAAACGCCTCATCGTTATCTAAAGTGACATGTATATTTATATAGGGCCACCACTTTATTAGCAGTTCACAGTTTATATCTACGTTAGAAAAGGTCCAAATGTTAAACACAAAGGGCTTCATGTATGAAAACTGTCTTGGTCTAAGACTTTCCTTGTTGCCCATAACAACCAATCAAAGAGTTCCCCTTTCATTTCATATAGTGCTCTGAAAAAATGAGAGGGGAGCTCTGATTGGTTGCTATGGACAACAAGGAAAGTCTTAGACCAAGAATGTTTTCCTACATGTCTCCCAAAGAGTACACATTCCTTGTATTCGAGACAACAGCTGCATTCCCTTACAGTTAGAAGTAGCAGCTTATGTGGAGATGGGAACTAATAACTAATTCTTAGGTTTGCTTGGGAGCCATATGTAGTTCACTAGTTATGGTTCCTGAATGTCGAGCGCATGAAAAACAGAATTTATTAAGGCAGTCGAGGACTGGCAATGGCCTGATTACTGTACAACTACCCATATGTACCACAGAAAGGGATGGCCACACTTTAGGGGCTGCTGATTGTATAGATTAGCACAGTGAGCAAAGGCTATACACAAAGGGTCTGCCAACTGTATAGATTGGCCCCAGAGTAGATGGCTTAACTCGAAGGCCTGCCAGTTTTACAGATTAACACAGAACGAGATGGCTACACTTGAGGGTCTGCCCATTTGTACCACTTAACACAGGAAGAGAAGACAATAATTGGGGGCTGCTGGTGTGAATAGGTGTTAAGTTGGTGTGCAGTTTATCATCTAATTGTTCCCCTAGCAGCGGGGTATGTGAGCTTTTGCTCTGCAATTAGCTGCACCTGTCAATTTTTCCCAGTTAGCATAACGGCCAGAGTTGCCAGCTTCTGGGTTCAGTTTAGTCCAGCAATTGAACTGTGAACATGGCCCAAAAAATTGTGGTGTTGGTTGTACAGATGACTACACTTGAGGGACTGTCAGTTGTACAGTTTGGCACAGGCAACACTTTTGGGGCTGCTGATTTGCTGTTCAAATATAATTTCCTGTTTGTATAACACAGGACAGTGCAGTTTAATGTAGGAGATTATCTGGTTGCATTATAGGTGCTCTGCACCTGCCCCATTTTTATGAGCATTGCTGTAGCACCAACTACTCATTTATGGGTAATTTCGTATCCTGGGCACCAATCTATAGCTGTTCTGTGTTTGTTATTACTGGGCTGACACTATTATTTTTCCTGTGCTACTGTATGAACATTACAAAGAGAAATACCTTCAGAGGTGTCACTAGGTAGGTAGCATTTTAAAGCTTGCATGGGTGAAATCTGCTGTGATCACTGTACTTTGGCCCAAATAAAGCCACACTGACATCACTAAGCCTAGGGGCATCGTATCCACTTTAAAGGAATCAAGATTTTTTTTACATCTGAAAAATGTGCTGCCTGCATGATCCCATGCTTCCACAACTGAAACTCCTTCTAGCCTTGATTGTGTCTCCTGTAAGGCAGTTTGGTATATACAGTATCTCACAAAAGTGAGTACACCCCTTACATTTTTGTAAATTTTGTAGTATATCTCTTCATGGGACAACATTGAAGATATGACACTTTGTTCTAAACTACTGTTAGCAGTTGGTGTGCCACTGGTGTTGTAATGCGTATATATATATGCCGTAGTCAAGCCAGTGGCACCCAGGTTCACATTGTGTTTTTCAGAAATGTTTTTTGTGCAGAACTATACGTTGTATTTGGCATATATTGCTTTTAATTTATAGAGGGAGGAATGGATGCCTCCATTTTGGTTTCTTGCACCCCGCCCACCTCCACAGCTTTTTAAAATCAGGGGCAGTATGCTTAAGGGGTTTTTTTCCCTTTTTTTAAATTTTTTCTGGGTTGGGGTCCAGTGAAAAGTCTAAATTTTGGGCTCTTTGAAAAGATAATGGGATAGAGTGGGGCCCCACCCCCCTTTGAACCCGTTGTAAGTGGGGGGTGGCAAAAACCCTTTTTTTAAATAAAAAAACCGTGTGAACTAAAAATCTCAAATTTTTTTTCCCATATATCTTCAGTGAAGTCTCAAAAAAAGGAAAAAAAATATATTTTTAAAGGGATACAATTTTTTAAAAAAAATTTGGTGGGAATGTATTCATGTTGGTGAGATCCTGTATGTAATTTTTTTTTCATATTTTGTTTTCTTTTTTGGTAAGAATTTTTTAATACCCTAGCTACGGGAAAAATTTGTATGCAGAACCCTTAAAAGGCACGAGCACCCAAGATGTCTGTTTGTCAGTTTTTCCCCAAAACCATCCCCCGAGGTGAAATAATTTTTAAAGCATAATACATTTAAAAAAATTTGGATGTGATTTTATGGGAAGTTTGGTAAAATTAAATTTGTTTGACTTTCATCATGCCTTTATTTTTTATATAAACTGTCCACTAATTCACTCTTCCCCCCTAATAAACAATGGGGGCAAATTAAAATTTTTTCCCGCGGGGATATAGAGTAGGAGATCACTTGTTAGAATAAAACAAAGACAAAAATTATCGGGTACATCTAATCGTGTTTGGCATAGACACCGGTGAAAGTTGTAAGGGCTGAAAAGAAAATTTTAAAATTCCCAATAAAAAAACATACGAGCAGCCCCCAAACAAGTTTCCCAAAATCCATACAAACACTGAATTCATGGAACAATTAAGCTGCATTATTGCTTTCCTTTCTACATGTATACAATAGAAGTTTTTAGTGCACTTTGATCAGATTTTGTTGTCAATATAGCGTCTTCAGGTGATTCTCTAACTCTAGGTTTGCCTTTCTGTGGGGCCAAAGATGACATATTACCAGGGCTGTAGGCTCCATTCACACTTAAATTGGGGATGTTGTTAGGATTAGGGGATCACTTGTTTAAAAAAAGGATCAGTTTTAATTAATTTTTTAAAAGGGGTTTTCCCCACGACCGCAATTTCGTTTAAAGGGGCCAAATTTTACTGTAAAGTAAGCTTTTTTCCCCCAAAGGCATTACTAAAAATTTTTTTTTTCCCACCAACACTACAACCCAATAAAAGACATATAGTTTCTGCACATAAACTTTATACAATTTTTCCTTTTCCACCCCCAATTTAGGTAAATGTTTAAATATTAAAAAAACAGTAAAAATTAGCAGATTTTTAAACCCCCTTTTAAAGGACCCACCTGTTTTGACCTTCCTGCACACCCCTATTTTTGAAACCCTGACATGTTTCAATTTATTAAAGAATAATTTTTTGACATTTTTTACCTATTCATTGATTCAGAAAATTTTTTTTCTCGTGACACATTTTGCTTTAAGTTAAAAAAATTTTTTATCCATAAAAACCCCTTGTTTTTTTTTTAAAAAAATAAAAATTTTCATAAAAATTTAAAAAAATTTTGCGTTTTTGAAAGTTGAAAAATTTTCTGCGTGAAAAGACAGTAATTATTCACCACAAAATAAAGGGTTTTATCACTAGCCTCCCCAATTTTCCAAAAAGGGGTTTGGCATCTTTTTTTTTAAAGCCCTTTTTTTTTTTTTTTTTTTTTTTACAATTTAGAGGGCTTAGAAAATTTAGTAGTAATTTCTCACATTTTCAAAAAATTTTCCCAATAAACAATTTTTTGGGGACCACTCCATTCTAAAACGTGGTTTTGGGGGGCCCCTGAAAGTTTAGATACCCCCATAAGTGACGCCTCGAGAAACTGGGCCCTTTAAACGTATTTACAACACTATTTAGGAATTTTGAAAAACCCTTCAGATATTTCACAGAAATTAAAGAAAAATTTGGAGGTAAATTTCAAAATGTCACTTTTTTGCAGATTTTCAATATTTTTTTCCATTATTCACGGGAAACGGAAAATTTTTACTAGGAAAATGCAATGTAAAAAAATTCCCCCAAAAGGGGCCCTTTTATACTCTGGGGTCTCATTTTCAATACAATTTTTTTTTAGGGGCCATTTTTAGGGTTTTGGGGGCACCCCAAGGTGCAAAAACTTAATAAAAACCCCTAAATAACAGCATATTTTAAAATACACCCCTTAATGAAATAAATCAGGGGGCCCTTTAGTATATAACCCGACAGGTGATTCACAAATTTTTTTTTTGCATAAGGCGGGGAAAATTAAAAAAAATTTTTTTTCAATAAACCCGCAATTTTAGCTTAAAAAAGTTTCCCAAAAATACAAGGAAACCTGGAAAAAAAAAAACCCAAAAAATTTTTTAAGCCCAATTTTTTCCAAATTCGGGAATACCCTAAAATTGGGTTAAACTGCTGTTGGGGGCATGGGAGGGGGTATAAAGGGAGGGAGCGCTATTTGGCTTTTTTGGGAAAGCAGATTTTTGGGGGGGGCCAGTCCATTTGGGAAAACCCCCAAAGTAGCAAAAAGGCAAACCTTACAGAAGTCGCCCCAATTTTTGGGTTTAACAAACCCCTCAGGGATCTCATCTAGGGGTGTAAATGTGCATTTTGGGTCCCCAGGGTTCCTGTTTTTTTTTTTCCTTTTGGGAAAGAAAATTTGGGGGGGGAAAAAGCAGTTTTTTTTCATTGTTTTTTGAGTTTTTAATTTTTCAGCATTCGCCGGCAGTGAAATGATGTATAACTTTACATGGGGGTTTTGGTACAATTAAAAATATAAAAGATTTTTTTAAAAGGTTTTTTTTGTTTTAAAAACTTTTTTCACTAAAATAAGCTATAAAAAAATTTTCGGGTTTTTTTTTGGGTTTTCCTTTTTCCCGACAGCCCTAACTTTTTTTTTTTGCTTTTGTGCAGAGCGTGTATGGGGTTTTTTTTTTTGTGGGATGAGTTGAAGTTTTTTTTTGGGAAACCAAATTTTGGGGGGCAAAATGATTCAAAGTTCGGGGATTTTTTTGAACAAAATACAGCAATCTTGTATGTTTTTTTTTTTTTATTTTTTTTAGCGGGCACTGTAAAGGTATATAACAGGGAGCTTTTCTCACAGGTCAATACGATTACAAACCCATGCCCAATTTTGTATAAATTTTTTTTGTTTTTTCTGCTTTTTTTTGCAATAAAAAAAACTTTTATTCAAACCAGGGAAAAAACGTTTTTGCATGCCATAAAATCTGAGAGCCATAACTTTTTAAATTTTTTCTGTCTTGGAGCTGTGTAGGGGGTTTTTTTTGGTTGGGTTGGTTGACGTTTTTATTTTATCATTTTTGGGGGGGGCAAGGGTTTTTGATGCTTTTAAATCCCTTTTTTGGAGGCCGGGTGAAAAAAAATAAAATGCAATCCTAGTAGTGTTTTTTATTTTTAAAAGGGGTCTTTTTTGGGGCGATTGGCCCTTTGTAAAGGGGAAAAGGGGGGTGTACATAAATTTTTTTTTTATTTTTTCGGTTTGTTTTTAACTTGTTTTTCACTTTTTTTTTAACTTTTTTTTACTTTTTCACAAATTTTTAAATTTTTTTTTTTTCCCCAAAGGGGGTTTGAAAAAGAGAAACTTTAGATCTCCAATTTAAAGGAATCAGAAATAGCTTTTTGCTATGGGCTTTTCCAAAGCAACTGGGCAGTCACATGCCGGGCCCTGCCCCCAGGGCAGCCGGGCATCGTGACGTCAAACAACCCGAAGGGATTCCCTGCCCTTCCCCTGCCCGTCTGTAGGAAGGGAGGGGCGCACAATCGTGCGATCCGTGCCTGCTGCCCAGCCGACAGAGACGCAAGGAGCGATCTCCTCCTGCGTCTCTTAGGTTTTTGCGACCCAACGTCGGATTTAAATTTAAAGGGGGTTTAAACCCGGCCCCCCCCGGGGTGATTCCCGGGGTCGGGGGCCCACGCGGGGGGATGTCAGCTGTAATATACACTGCACCCCGCGCCTTTAAACCCCGCCCTTTTCCCCTTTGGACGTATCCTTACGTCCAGGTGCGTGAACCCCCAAACGACCTGGACGTATGGATACGTCTAAGGTCGTTAAGGGGTTAAAGTTAGGTGAAAATATGTTCATTCGCATAGATTTTTCACATGCGGCACCAGTACTCTGGAACACGCTACCTCATACAGTCAGACACACTCAAAATCCTCAGTTTTAAGAGTGCCTTGAGAACACATTTTCTCAGTCTGGCTAACCCCCACCTGCTATCACACCTATCTGTCACTCCCTACACTAGGGCACTCACAGTCACTTATCTGTATGTAGATGTACGGTCTGGGTGGCAGGTTCACCCAACTTTTATGTAAACCACCTCCTACTTATGTAACATGGCTGGACCATTGTAAACCTAGCACTTCTTACCCATTGTAAGCTCTTGCGAGCAGGGCCCTCAGACCTTGTGTCTCATCTGTAAGTACTTTTTAATGTGTAATGTCTGTACTTATACCCCCTAAATTGTAAAAGTCTGTGGAATATGTTGGCCTATATAAAATAAAGTTTATTATATTATTATTCGCATAACCAGCCTTTTTTTAGAGCTCGTAGTCCAACTGGAAAGAAAGGAGTAGCCAGACACAGGTGTGTGGATCACCCAGTGTCTGGCTACTCCTTTCTATCGAGTTGGTCTACGAGCTCTGAAATGGACTGGATATGTGAATGGACATATGTTCACCTAACTTTAAGAATACTGCACATAATGGCTTTTTTGTGGGATGAACTAACGTTTTATTTGGTACCACTTTGGCGTTTATATGAGCTTTTAACCACTTTTTATTCCATTTTATGTGCTGCGGGATGAACAAAAAACACAGTCCTGTGATTTTTTTTTTTTTTTATGGCATTCACCGTGTGGGTTAATTAACATGACAGGTTTATAGGGCAAGTCGTTACACACACGATGATACCAAATATGATTTCTTTATTTTTTTTCTTTTTTGGGGCAACTGCCATTTGTAAAGGGGAAAAGCGCGATGTGCATGTTTTTATTTATTTATTTTTTTGTGTTTTACTTTTTTCTCTTTTTTACTTTTTCACCTCGGATCACTGATACAATAGAGATCAATACAGAGCGGAACTGCTCTGTATTGGCCTCTATGGCAAACTGTCAGTCACCATGCCCAGCAATGAGCACAATGCATTGCGGGGCATGGTGACGACACAGACCATAAAGCATCTGGGCTGTCAGGTACGGACACAGCAGCGGTGCTGGCGCCGCAGCTATACCGATTACAGACAGGAGGAGCTCACTCCTGTGTGTGCCTTAGCTGTGACGATCATGATAGATCAGCTAAGGGTTAATCACCCACGGCCAGCGCTCACTTCAGCCGCGGTTGATGCGGCATGAGGCCAGTGATAATATACCACTAGTCCCATGTTGCAATCGTGCGGGCTCGCTTGTGAGCTCACATGATCTGGAGGAGGTACCAGTAGGGACATTTGCGAGGCTGCACTTCCTGCTAGGACGTATCGGTACGTCCTATGTCAGGAAGGGGTTAGTAGACAGTGGGAGTCATTGGGAGTAAGTGACAAATTTTCCTGCATTGTTGTGTACAGAGCAAACTGTCAATCATTGTATGTGGGTGGGGTAAACAGTAGGTTCAGTTTATTTTTTAAAATGTTCTCTACTTTTTACTCAGAAGTTCAGCATCAATTCATATACACCTATTTATCACAGAGCTCAGCTTCTCTCCCTCTATCATTTCCTGCTCTCAGATAGGGCAGCATAAACCTCCTGATGAGTTTCCTTTAAGTTATGTTATCTGGTATATTTTCTTACATCGAATTAAGCATATATTATGGAGAAGAACACCTTCAGAAACACTGGAGGTAAGTAATATATGAAACCTATACAGCGTAGTTTTTGTAGTAACCAAAGTCTTTTTCATCCACTATTTAACAATGGCACTAGAAGTGGGGTTTGTACACAGTAGATAATCATATTAAACGGGTTATTCACTCTATCCTCAGGATAGGCTATCAATTTTCAATTATTGTGAGTCTGACTTCTGGGGACCCCAGCAATCTGCTGATTGAAGAGGTCACAGCACTGGTCTGAGCAAAACCACTACAAAAAGTATGGCGTTTGCTATTACAAGAACCTATGAAGAGACTGAAACAGTTGAATGCTCTTGGCCTTTCAGTTGGCTAATCAATGGAAGTTTGGGAGTTGGACCCCCACCAATCGAATACTGTTGGCCTACCCAGAGGATGGACCATCCATCTTGTAAGGCTGAATAGCCCCTCTTAGTTGTCTCTATATAATTCCCATATATATATTAATAAATACATAATAAAAAATAAAACCAGTCAACCTTTTCTTTTTACTAGTAAAATGGGGACAGTAGGCCCACCCCTGCGGACAGGAAGAGATTTACAAAGATTGCATGAGAGTGACAAAAAAACAGGGACTTCTGATCTTCCAAGATCTAATGCATTACTACCCATTAACAAGTAAGTATTGTGTAGTCAGGATGCATTGTGCAGGTTTTATTTTAATGTACATGTATTATACTTTAGACAGAGCAATCAACTTCTGTAGCAATGTATGACAGTACAGGGTTTTTGCATTGTAACAATTACTAAAAGACTGACAAAAAACTTTACCAAACACTATGAAGGATATTTCCTCTTAAGACAATTTCTTTTTTGAAAAAGGTTAAAAATAAGCTGAAGTGAGGGTACACCACTACTGGCACTAATCGTAATCCGCTTACGTGCACACAATTCCATTAGCGTTTCACGATGTGTTCACTACATTTCCAATTTGTAACTCTGCCGTTTGACCTCGCTACAGCAACAAGAGTCTTCACCAAGGTCTTGGCATGGTGATTCTAGGGACCAGGGTGATTGCCATAATCCAACGTGCCAACCTGTACGGCTTCAGGATCACCCTAGATGCCTGAGCGCTCTTCGGGTGGATTGTCCATTACGATAAATTTTTCCTTATCCGCTCTGACTCCCTTTTAGTTATTGCAGAGGTTCTGCGTAGAGGTCTGGTGGCCTCTAAGGCTACCATTGTCAGCTGGATTTGATTTGCAATATCTGAAACCTACTGGTTTAAGGGTAAACCTCTTCCATTTTGAGTCACTGCTCATTCCACTCAAGTTTTTGGGGCTTTCTTGACAGGCTGCTACCTGGGTCTCTCTTCACACCTTCACTAAATTCTACCAAATTCAAACCCTGGCCTCGGCTGATGCAAGCCTGGACCATAAGGTACTTCAGTCAGCGGTGTGTTAGCTGACTTGCACTGCTGTTATGTTTCTTTCTAGTTTTAACCCACCATCTGCGACTGCTTTTGGACAGCCCGAGGTGCTGGGTTCCCCAATGATATTGACGACAACTTTGGATTTTTGTACTTACCCTAAAATCTTTTTCTCTTCTGATTCATTCCCTCTCTCTTTTTGTCATTTTAACGTTCTCCTTCTGGAATTGGTTGATGGTTCATCCTTTCTACTACGGCTTTTGCTCCAACTCCGTAGCCTGACGATGGTAGGAAGGATATAGCCCGTCTAGGCGGAGCCAACACTTTTGGTTTATGCCTAGTGTCAACCTTTAAGGACAAGGGCCTATACCAAAGGTGCTATGTCCCCCAATGAATCAGATGAGAAAAAGGGTTATATGGTAAGTACAAAAATCCAGATTTTTTTTTCATGTCATCACCCCCTTGCTAATCAGAGAGAGTATGTGCTCCCTCATTGTCACATTTAGAAAGGTAATTTTTTCTACTATAGGAGTGAAAAGCAGAGCAGTTGCATGTTTTAATTTGGTTTCATCTTTGCTTATATTGCACCATCGTATACCGCAGAACTTTATAACTTAAGGACAAATCAGAAAACAAACTATGTAAGAATTTAAACAAAATGGGGCACATTTATCAAGGCAGTTGCGCCAGAATTCTGGAACCATTTGCGGCAAAAATAATGGAGTACAAGCTTTACACCACATTTACTATGTGTTTTAGACAGTTTCCAGACACTTCAGCGCCTCGTCTGACAAAAGGGTGTGTGGCCTTGATAAAGGGGAGTGACTTCTCATGAAAGGGGGGGCGTTGCTTTCAAACGCCAGAAGTGTGCCGAATTTTGGGTGCATGTTAGTGGCATAAAGTAAGTCAAATTAAAGATGTTATAAAGTTAGACTAGACTGTTTTAACCTGTAACAGATTTATCAATACAATGATAAATGTGGTGCATTGTAAGACTTTCTAGTCTAACTTAGAACTAAGAGTTAAACACTACTGATAAATCATCCCCACTGAGTGAGGTCCCAGCTAACAATCTATGAGAAAATGTGAAAATAAAAAAGCTTGTTTTGTACTATGGTCCAAACCTCTTCCATAAAAATGTGGTTAACACAGGTTTATGTGCCAGCTACTCATCCAGTATCTACAGTATCTCCCAAAAGTCTAATGTGACTCGTTGGTGTTACAAGGACTCAGGTGTGAATGGGGAGCCAGTATGTTAAATCTGGTGTTTTCACTCTCACACTCTCATACTGGTCACTGGAAGTTCAACATGGCACCTCATGGCAAAGAACTGTCTGAGGATCTGAAAAAAAAGAATTGTTGCTCTACATAAATATGGCCTAGGCTATACGAAGATTGCCAACACTCTGAAATGGAGCTGTAGCATGGTGGCCAGGACCATACAGTTTTTACCCCGAAAAGGCCTTGCCATGATTGACCAAAGAAGTTGAGTGCACATGCTCAGCGTCATCCAGAGACTGTCTTTTCAAAATAGACGTATAACTGCTGCCAGCATTGCTGCAGAGGTTAAAGGGGTTTGTGATCAGCCTGTTAGTGTTCAGACCATAAGTCGCACACTACATCAAATTGGTCTGCATGGCTGTTGTCCCAGAAGGAAGCCTCTTCTAAAGATGATGCACAAGAAAGCCCACAAACAGTTTGCTGGAGACAAGCAGACTAAGGACATGGGTTACTGGAACCAAGATAAACTTATTTGGTTCAAATGGTGTCAAGCATGTGTGGTGGCAACCAACTGAGGAGTATAAAGACAAGTGTGATGGTTTGGGGTTGCATGATTGCTGCTGGCTATGAGGAGCTACAATTCATTGAGGGAACCATGAATGCCAACATGTACTGTGACAAAGTGAAACAAAGCTCGATCCCCTACCTTCGGAAACTGGGCCACAGGGCAGTATTGTAACATAACATAACCTCAGGAATACCTCTAAGACGACCACTGCCTTGCTAAAGAAAATGAGGGTAAAGGTGCTGGACTGACCAAACATGTCTCCAGACCTAACCCTATTGAGCATCTGTGTGGCATCCTCAAACGGAAGGTAGAGGAGCACAAGGTCTCTAACATCCACCAGCTCCACGATGTCGTCATGGAGGAGTAGAAGAGGATTCCAGTGGTAACCTGTGAAGCTCTAGTGAACTCCATGCCCAAGAGAGTTAAGCTGGTGCTGTAAAACAATGGTGAACACATAAAATATTGAACTTTGGGCACGATTTGTCCATTTTCATGTAGTGTACTCATTTTTGTTAGATACTGTATGTATGTACAGTTATAAAGTGCATTAGGCTGCAAGGAGTGTGTGGAATAATGTCCACAGGATAAGTGATAAATGTCTGATTGCTGGTGGTCCCACTGCTCCACCGGAACCTCCACCGATCGCTAAACTGAGAGCCAATCCCCCATCCTTCTCTCACTGTGCCCGCACAAGAAAGAAGTCTTTGAACGTTGCAGTGATCAAACATGCACACTGCTGCTCCACTCAAAGTTTGAGACCATTAAACACAGTAGAGCACTGTACCCGACTATCTTGTGAAGGGAGTAGCAGTGCACATGTTCAACCACTGCTACATCCAAAGACTTCCTCACTGCGCGAGCAAAGTAAGGACATGTATCCACAGCAAGGTTTTTCGGTTGGTTTTCAGCCGGTTTGCGGTTTTTCAGACCGCCTGAAAAACCGGCCGAAAATTAGCACAATTGGGGACAAGTGGGGACTGCTGCACGGGTTTTCCGTTGGGCGGTTTTTCAGCCCGTGGGCCGCTCAAAAAACATTGAGCATGTTCATTCTTCCGTCCGGTTTCCGGACGGAATATGAACACCTCAATGGGAGGGGGGAGGGCTGTTCTCCGCTCATCGCGGAGAAAAGCCGCTCCCCCCCCGCGGCAAACCGGCCGGTATTTGTCCTGTGCAGTGGGCGCACCCTAAAGAAGGATGCATGACTCGGGCCCCTGTTTTAGCAGTGGGGGTCTCGGCGATCGGATAAATGTATGTGGTGAGACATCCCATTTATATGAAGGTAAGGGATAAAAGGAAAGGAGACTGATTAGGAAATATGGTAGGCGTACCTTAAAAGATGCTTAAAACTCGTAATATTAGGAATCCGTTTGATTTTCTGGATAAATGCATTACAGAGAAATGGCACAGCACAAGAAAAGGCTTTGATACTGGTGCAAGAGGTTAGAATTATAAAGGATGTATATTTTGTATAATTTGCAGAACGTAGAACAGTATATATAGATTGGAGAAAATATGTAGGGAGGTGCAGCACTGTGAAGAGATTTGTGGGTTGGGAATGAAACCCCTTCATTTTTTTTTTATGGTGAAAAGGCCTCACTGGGAAAGGATAGAGGGCCCCCGAATTTTAGGGAATTGAACTTAAAAATGAGGGTTTCTGCTATAACCCGGATTTCATTTGAGAGGGAAGAGTTTTTGGGGAGGTTTAAGGCCATTTCTTTAGCCTACTAGAAATTTAAAGGGTTTTTCACCGAAAAGCGTCAAACTGGCCCTCTTTCAGTGTTTTTTGACATTCCTTTTGCGAAATTGACTTTTTTTAAATTTTGGGAATGGAAAAGGAAAAATTTTTTTATATGCAACAAGGGTTTTTTTGCCTGAAAAAGGATGCTGGAAAAATACTTTTTTTTTTGGGTTTCCAAGGGCCATTGAACCTTTTTTTTAAAAATTACAGTTTTTTATGACCAGTTTTTAAAAGAAAAAGGCAACAAAAAAGTTTTTAAAATAAAAACCCGAGATGGCGGCCCGAGCGTTTTTAGTTGAATAAAAAAGGGAGTTTTTAAAAGAGGGAAAAAAAAGGGATCTAAAGTTTTTAAAAGCTGCAGAGCGAAAGTTAAAGGGGGGGGGAGAAGCAGATTTGGGTATGGGGGCATGCCTTTAAAAAGAGAAGGGGCAATACCAGAGGAAAAAAAAAAGCTAAAAAAATTTTTTTGTTTTGGTTTTAAAAGGGAAAGCTTGGGGGGAAAATTGGTTTAAGGCATTTGGGGGTTTGGGCGGAAAAGGAAAGGGCCCAAAGAAAAGACCGTTAATTTGGGTCAGGCTGAAAGTGATGTAGAGGAAGTGTGGGAGGAAATGGGAGCAATGCTACTCTGAGACGTAAAAATAATTTTATTTTAGATTTTTCAAACTTAAATTTTTCCCGGTTTTTTATACAGAGGGCTGTGATTTAACACCACACTAAAGGTCTAAAAAAGGGGAAAAAAAAAAATTTTAAAAGTTAATTTTTAAAATTAAAATAGTGAGGAGAGAATAAAGATTTACTGGAGGGCAAAATAGTTTACTTTGAGGATGAGCTTTTAATGGAGCAGATCTGCTAATGTGCTTTCTTTCCATAGTTTTTTTGGCCAAAACCCCCGCACTGGTGAAGAACATTCGCTTTTACCAAGGATTGCGCTGTGTCAGTTCAGAGTTAGTGTTGAGCGATTTTTATCGACAAAGTTGAAATCGGCCAAGTTTTATGGTGATCGAAATTCCAGATCATTGAGATATTTAAGGTTAAAATCTGAGCATTCATCTTTATTTAAGATCGCCCTGAGACTCAGTAGGGCAGACCTTCCTGTAATTTTGGCGGCAGCAAATGAGATTACAGATAGGCAGGGTGAGATGTGTGTGCGACGTCATGATGGGATGTTATGGTTGCGATTGGCTGGAAAATCACATGAACACTCGTTGGTAATAGAACTGCGTTTCCTGTTTCAGCCTCAGTGTCTCTCAGCGTCTCATAGGGATAGGACCTGCGTTCTGAATGTGGACAAACAGCTTCAGCGAAATTAGTCTTTTTTTGCACAGAGAAACCTCTAATTTTTGTCTGTGATCCTTCAATTTAGTTAGATTAGGGGATTTGGAAAATTTTTGTAGTTAGCTAGAGATTTAAAGCAGAAATCTACACTGTAAATTCACGGCGGTGGGTGCGGGGGGGGGCCCGCGGGTGCAGAACACAGACAAGCTCTAACTATAATGAACACTGGAATAAAGTTCACCAAGACTTAGTGTAGCATGGTAGTGGTAATATCTTTATTATTAACAGTTTTGCTTTGAAATATTTATGGATATTGGGCAGCCTGAACCTTATATTGGTTAAAACATCATTCTAGTAAAGCAGGTCTCTTTGTTAGCTGCCAAAACTCCACTTTTATTTAACAGTCTACATTTTCAAGTAGGTGTTTAATTTTTTACCATTACACCTGTGTGGGATGTTGTTATATCCAAACTTGCTCTCTTAAATTACAAAACAGCAATCTTGTAGTAGCACAGGTTGTTTTGGTTGCCAAAATACAGTGTATCGTACGAAAAACATCACAGTACGTGTTTTTGACTTTTGCATCTCTTGCACTGTCTTGACGACTAGATCTACGTAAATCTTAAAACAGCAATTCTCTTTATTCACCACAGGGAATTGAAAGGTGCAAAACAATACCGTTTATTATATCAAAAACATAACAGATTAGGTTTTTTGACTTTGCGCACCTAGCACTGTTCATTGACGCACAGCATCTACGTAATCTTAAAACAGCAATTCTATATTCACCACTGGTGTATGAATGGTGCAAATAAATACCGTTTATCTATACCAAAGCATAACGATACGTGTTTTTTGGATTTTGCCAGTCAGATTTGTTGATAGACACATGCAGTTAAATTTGAATCCAGCAATTTTGCTTTTGGATTAGCGGGATTTGAGAATAGCCGGTGATTGCGTCTTTTAATAAGAGTAATTTCCAAAACTATTCCATACCTTCTCTATTTTTATATTTCTGAAATCATGGAGCGAATTGCAGGTGGTAGCGAGCAAAGAGGGGGGGTAGCACATGGTGGTAGAGGTACGAGTAGAAGGTGCTCATTCCAGTGCTGGCGACAACTCGCATGCCAGCGGATGTCAGTTGCAGGACCGTCAGCCGGTCATCGCTGGGTCAGGGCCCTGTGAATCTAAGTAACGAAACATCGTCGGCCAATCTGTCCTTCAGTGGTTAATGCCAACCGCATCTAACAGTCTTTCCTTCCTGTCCTCGCAGTTGTAGTCACGGGTCACAATTGTAGTCATTCAGCATCTTCGCATACTGTCCAAACATGAAGCAGCCCAAATGTAACTCGTTGTTACCCACCACTTGTGGATAATCCCATTTTCTGGAAGACCTCTTTGATGACAAAAATGCGGTTGGGGTAAGAAGGGCAGTTTAAAAGATCAAGAGGCCCCAAAAAGGATGATTTTCTCTGCTCTGAGCCTGGTTACTGATGCCATCAGAGGAGGTGAAGGAAGCCGGTCAATCGCAAATATCACCGGGCGGTCGGGCAACACCTTGCAAGTGCCCTTGCTTGTAGCCCGCAGCTTCTGGATGCAGAAAAAGTCAGGACGACCAAGTCACCGTGCTTGATGATATGTGATGACCGGACGACATGCGGGATCCATCATGGTCTTGAACGCAGATTTTCTTGCGTGAGCGCTTCATCAGTGGACGAGGAGGAAGACAGATGGGGTAGTGTAATTGGGTAACAAAGCCACAAAATGGAGAGGGCGGTCGCAGAAGTCCGCTGATATGGATTCCGACCAGCATGGTCAGCGCAAACCCCGCTCTCGCTTATCCCGTCAAAAGGTCAAGGAACTCTCAAGCCTGGGCCGCCTGTGAGCAAGCCTATGATGCTCCAGCGATGTTCATATGCCGCTTTGCGTAACGCATAAGTAGAGGCAAGAACCTTAAGTGGTTTAATCCACCACCAACATGTTAAGTCGAAAATGGAGGGGAACACTTGGCCAAAAAAGGCCTGACAGACGCCGGGCTCAACCACTGGTCACACCTCTGTCTCCGCCTCTCTCCTCCTCCGCCACCACCAAGCGGTCCTAAGATGCCCATGTCTCTCAGATCATTGATCAGGGATCAGCCTCGATTCAGCCTTAACCGTCGAGCCGTGTAACACACCAGCACACCAGTGACCATCCTTACCCCTTCTCCTTCCGCACAGTTGACGACCTGAACGAGTTATTACAGCGGCCAGGTCTAGCATGCCAGCCTTCTGTCTTCCAGGTTTGGGTAGCAGAAGAAAACCACTTTACCCAAACCATCCAAAGCCAAAAGCCTGAATGGTCGGCATTGCCAGGCTTTTGCCTTGGAAAGTTGCCTTTCCGTCTGGTGGTCAACAGATGGGTTACGCCTCTCATGGCCCTCGCTTGCCCCAAATACTGATGCCGAGCAGGCATTTCTTTGCCAGAAAAGCCGTCCCTGCCCTGGCCAGCCACGTGTCATCTAAAATTTCAAGCGCGTTGTCTGCATCTGTGTCCGGAAAAGTCCATCTCACCACCGACACATGGACTAGTAAGCACGGCCAAGGCCGCTATATCTCTGTGACAGCTCACTGGGTGAGCTGGGTGGATGTCTCTGGGGGTGACGGTGGCTCTCAGGCTCGGCGCACGCTCTTCAAAACCGCAGGGATGGTGCAGGGCTCTTTCCCCCAAGGTCCTCTGGTGGCATCACGTGCCCAGAGACACCAGGCCGTGTTGAAATTAATCTGCCTTGGAGACCGTCCACACACAGGTCAGGAGCTGTGGACGGCTCTAAGCAACGAGACCGAGCGCTGGCTGGGTGACAAGAACCTTGTGCCAGGCAAGGTGGTGTGCGATAACGGGCGAAATCTGCTGGCCGCCCTTAAGATCGGTAGGCTGGAGCACATCCCTTGCCTGGCACATGTCATGAACCTTGTCGTCCAGAAATTTCTAAAGAGCTACCCGGGTCTGGACTGCCTGCTGAAGAAGGCTCGAGGTCTGAGTTCGCACCCTGCTTCGTCCCGCCTGGCTGCGTTGCAGCGTCAGCTCGGCCTCCCCGTCAACCGTCTCATTGTTGACGTGGCAACACGCTGGAATTCCACCCTCCACATGCTCCAGCGATTGTGGCAGCAGCGCAATGCCATTACGCAGTACGAAGTGACACATGGCCTGACAAGCAGCGGGACGGACCTCGGGGTGTTGAACCACCGAGAGTGGAGGCAGGTGAAAGAGCTCTGCACCATCCTTGCCAGTTTTGAAGAAGCCACCAAAATGGTCAGTGCGGACAATGCCCTTGTCAGCATGAGCATTGTGGTGATCTTAGTTCTGGAACGATCGTTGGACACTCTGAAACAACAGGTCCCGCCAGCGACGGAGGAGGAGACGGACACAGATGCGGACACGGAGCCTTTCTCTCCGTCAAATCCACAAGGCCCGACAGTTTCACAATTTCATCGGTCTTCATTAGGCAGTGGTTCGGGGTCCAGAGCTAGTGCAAGGTGGCGCATCAGCTCTCAGGGTGCATCATCTCAGGCAAGTCAGGGCTGTGTTGAAGCTGTGCCGGAGGCAGCGGAGGAGGAGGAGGAGGAGGTATTCCTAGACACGATGTTACCGACGTCCCTGCCTTGGAAAGAGGTTGGCGCGAATTTGAGGCGGAGGAGGAAGATGAGGAAGATCAGTTTGCTAGTGCCCCTCGACCCAGAGGCTTGGGAAATCAAGGCTCCATCTCTCACATGAGTGCTTGGATGCTCCATTTCCTCCAACATGATCCTCGCATTAAGGCCATCAAAATGAACAACAGTTACTGGGTGGCCACCTGCCTGGATCCCCGGTACAAAACAAACTCAGCACTTTCCTTCCACCCACCAAATAGAGAGTAAAATGCAGGAAATGGAGACCTTGCTGATTGATCAACTGGAGACATCTGTTGCGTCTGCTTCACGTTCCCCAAATGTCACGGTGGAACAACATCAGCGACGTGACAGCAGTAGAGTGCCAAGTAGGCGTAGCGGCAGCAGCAGGCAAGGTGGCAGGAAGCCTAATGGGTGACCTCTGGCAATCTTTGTTTACCACCTCACCAACGCATGCAATGCAGGGCACACATCCAACACACAGAGATCAGCTTAAGATCATGGTGCACGACTATCTGCGTCTCAACACGATGTTTTTGCATGTGTTCCGGACCCAATAGACTTCTGGGTATCCAAAATGGACGAATGGCCCGAGCTGGCTCGTCACGCCATAGAGGTGTTGTCCTGCCCAGCAGCCAGCGTCATATCTGAGCGGACCTTCAGCACAGCTGGAGGGTCATTACAGACAAACGCATCCGGCTTTCCACAGATAATGTGGATCGTTTGACTTTCATCAAGATGAATCAGGCATGGATCTCTGATGATGTTGTGGCCCCAATTGCCGAGGTCACCGATTAGTTGCGGTCTACTTCACATTCCTTTTCAAACAGCAATGGTCCTCTTGAAAACTTTTTTTTAAAATGATCATTTCTTACTTGCAATTTTTATTCTCTTTTCCCAAAGTTCATTTTGCTTGGTTTTGCTGCAAGGTTTCATGACAACAACGTATTCCATTTACTCACTTATCTTAAAGAAGTTTTTTGCATTGTCAATGATTTTTGAGGTCATGTTGCTGTGGAGATACAGCAATAATAATGGTCCTTTTGGAACAGATAAAAATGTGGCTTCTAAGCTGGCATTTCTCCCTCCAATTTTTTAATAGTGGCTGAAGAAGTCATATTATAATTTGTATTGGGGGTCATGTTGCTGTGAGATACAGCTATCATTATGGTCATTTGGAACGAAATGTGGATTCTAAGTGGGCTTTTATCCATCACAATTTTTTATAGTGGCTGAGATAGTCATATTTATAATTTTTTGGGGTATTGTAGCTGTGAGATACAGAATTATTATGGTCCTTTTGTATAACGGAAATGTGGCTTCTAGTGGCATTTCTACCTCACAATTTTTTTTTAATCCGTGGCTGAGAAGTCTTTTTATAATTTTTTGGGTCATGCTGCTTTGAAAGCAGAAATACTACAGGTCCTATTTATAAAAAAAAGATGTTGTTTAACAAACATTTGTTCTTCACAATTGACCAAAGTGGTCAAGGGTCATGGCTTTGAATTTTTGGGGGCATTTTGCTAGTGAAATGCAGCTATACTACAGGTCCTATTCTAAAAAATGGTTGTTTCACAACAGACCATTTGTTCCTTCAAGTTGTCAATGAGTGGCTCAGGTGATGGTGCTGTCAGAAAACAGGAAATAGTAGGGACACTGTTAATGGATCACATATTGCAAAATGACTTGTTTTTGCAGATCTTTAAAATAGCTATCAATCCTGTATTGATGACAACCCATTTAATTACAATGAAAAAAAGAGAAACAAAAGACATGGTGGGAGTCCATCTATTGTAAATATGTGTTTTTCTAGAATTAAAGTACTAAAAAAACTTGCTGTACAAAATAGCTGTTAAAGAAATTCCTGCTGAATTGTACAAGGGAAGGTACAGGAAAACTGACCAGATGTAGGTTATTCAGAGGACATGAGTATGGAGCACGGACTGGAGAACAAAGTCTGAGACCATTTCCTCAGCACGTTGAGTAAAATGAGGAAAAAGAATGCAAGTAAAGGGCACCTGGGTGTAATAGGAGCTGTTAACCACCAGTATTTCAAGTGAAGCTCAATTGGTCCACACTCATACGGAGGGCGCAAGTGATGCCCATGTATTGACTGTGTACAGAGGAGCTGGAGAGTTCTCACATTCAGCTTCCGCACTCTGCTTCAGCACGACAGTTTTCGTGCTGCGTCATCAGGGCTTTTTAACCTGCGTGTTAATAGATGACGGAAGCCATGCCTGGGCTTTCACCGCACCATGTAACTCCGGCCTTGGGTCTTGCTGGGCCCAGGGACAGGTACAGTCAATGTCCAGTTCAACTAAAATGGTGGTTGAAAGACTCCTTTTTCCGGCCACTTTTTAAATGTGGGGGTCAGCAAGTTTGGGGCTCATGCTGTGGCCAGGACAGGTATAGTCAATGTCCAGTGAAACTAAATTGGTGGTTGAAAGACTCCCTTTTTCCGGCACTTTTAATTGGGGGGTCATGCGGTTTTGGGCTCATGCTGTGGCCAGGACAGGTATAGTCAATGTCCAGTGAAACTAAAATATGGTGGTTGAAAGAATCCTTTTTCCGGCACTTTTTAAATGTGGGGGTCATGCAGGTTTTGGGGGTCATGCTGTGGCCTAGGAACAGGGTATTGTTCAATGTCAGTGGAACTAAAGGGTGGTTGAAAGACTCCTTTTTCCGGCCACTTTTTAATTGTGGTGGTCATGCAGGTTTGGGGTATGCTGTGGCCCAGGATCAGGTATAGTCAATGTCCAGTTTCAACTAAAAGGGTGGTTGAAAGACTCTTTTTCGGCCACTTTTTATAATGTGGGGTTCATAGCAGGTTTGGGGATCAAGCTGCGTTTCCAGGGACAGGGATATTCAATGTCAGTTCTAATAACATGATGGTGCAAATCATACTGCCTTCTGGCACTTTTTAATTTGTTGGGTGATGATGCAGTTTAAAAGGTAGGATGTGTACAAGACAGGGATTGTAAATGGTCTGTGACTGTTTTTTCTGTGTTTTTATGCATAAGTGTGTTGCTAAGATGTAGCACGTATCCATTTGACTGTTGTGGATGTTAATTTTCAGCTTCTCCAGCCTTGTTGGGGTGTAATAATGAAGGTGGTTGTTGCTCTCCCATGACTTTAATGGTTCTTCGGGAATAATAGATGCTAACTAGCGAAAAACCTTATCGGATAGCGGCCGACTATCGACTATCGATCGATCTCGATAGCCAACGCAATCGCTCAACACTATTCAGAGTAAAGGGAACACTGCTTTGCGCAGTAGTTTTATTGTAATGTTTGACAGCCAGTTTGGGATGGGGAAGATTGGTGCTGTGTGTTAATGACCTATAGATTATGTGTAATAAATAAACTTAACCCAAGAAAACCAAATATTTTTCATAGCAAGGCCTCTTTACAAACCTTTATTTTTTTAGCAGTTTTAAATAGTTATAAAAGCATTTTTCTTATTTATTTTGTTAGTTTTGGAACCAATTTTTCTGGCATATGTTAAGACATATGGAAAAAGTTCCATAGAAAACACTATACTGGGAGCATGCTGCAAAAATGTCCTTGACTCCAAGCTAAAATGCTTTGTATGTAATCTTTGTAATCTGCATCTGACTGCAGAACAATGACATGAAAACAACAAGGAAATCATAGTGAAAAATTGTGTGTTTGAATCAGAGCTAAAGGAGAGAAGATTGTGGTCAGAAAATGACAGTGGAGAATTAGGCTGGGTTCACACAACATATGGATCAAGTAGCAATACGTAATTGTATTGCGCCTCGCTGGTTGGGTCCTCTCTCCCTCTGTCGGTGCAATTGTCATTATCCTTTTCACTGTACTCGTTTGACCTTATTAATGTTATGTAACCCCTGGAAGTACAGCGCCACGTGGAATCGATGGCGCTTTAAAATAAATAATAATAATAATAATAATACGAGTTCATTGCGCTGTTGAAATAACGCACTTGCAAGCGCATAATTTAAACAGCATGTAATAGCACAAGGTACATCTGTGCCTCCTATACTTTACTATTTGCCAGCGTGTATAAACCTGAAAAGAAGACATGTCACTTCTTTTCAAACGCGCGTTAAATTACGATCGTAAAATATGCAACGTGGAATAGATGGTGCGTATTTTACATTAATATCTAAGACAACTGCATTGTTAATTGTTTTGGCCGTAATCTGGTAAAATTACTCTTGAAATACGTGCAAAAATACGTCATGTGAATGCTCCTTAGTCTAAATAAACACATAACAGATATGCTGTCGCAGATTTCAATAGTGGGCAAGTGAATACAATTTCACTAATCTCCCCTACATGCTGCAGAGTTTTTCAGCGCAGAAATATAAGCATGTTGTGCACTTTCAAATCTTCAGCATGCTCAGTCTATTGCAGCTTTTTTTTTGCAGGATTTTACCACTGTCACTTTAGCAGGGATGATTCCACAGAAAAGCCTTCTGTAACATATATGGATTTCGCTGTGTCATTGCCTGCCTATTTATGGCTTGCTCTTCTGCAGAAAAATTTCTGCAATGTGTTTAGTCATTACTATCATGGAAAGTTCGCACAACATCATTTTCAGAGCTGACAGCGTTGTTTCCTCTTTGGAAATTGGGCAAGAGCAGAATTTCAGCGAGGAATCGACCCGACTCCCCAAAGCAGATTTCTGCCTCCAATACTTTATTATCAGCAGCATGTAAAACGCCTTAAAGAAGTTTTCATTCTTTGTGGGCAAGGACATTACGCGCCAATAATACTCCAGTAAAATCAGCGTCATCTGAACGACAATGCTGATTTTACATATGGTATAATGTAAATCACTTTAGAGTTGGATTCAATGCAAACAGAGAAAAAACTACAGAATGAGGTATGTATGTTCCAGGGGTGCTCACTGTTCACCATGCAAGTGATTAAATGAATATAGAATATGGCCACAAAAACCCGGACACTCAAACCATCACGCTGTTGACTGCAAAGTAAATCATTACCTGATTAACAGCCTCCATCAAGGTTTTTTATTACTGCAAGAATAATGCAGCATATGGCGCTATAATATGAATAGGGAAAACCTGTCAGTCATGCTGATACAGATGTAGAGAAGCCAACAAGAACTGCCTGGATTTCATCCAGTGCCATGGGTCATGCTAAAAATATTTTTTTTCTGAAATGCTGCAGTGTTTCAGAGCAAAACTTATTTGATAATGAGAGAGTCTGTTGGGACATTGCCTGTTTTTTATTTTTTTTTCGGACTATTGTGATTGTCGTGATACTGTCACAATGTGCACCATGGTTTTCACTTCGGACCGCAGGGACACTCGTGTTGGCATCACTGTGCTGAATGCCCTGCTGGCACCTACTTGCCTCACCTCACTCCTGCTCCACTCCCATATGCTGCCTGTGACTGGCGTGCATGAAGTCAGAATAAACCTTACTCATTTTGGTTCAATTAGGATTACCAAAATTCATTATATTTGCCAAATGCCAGAATAAGAGAATTTTCTAAAGCATTTTTATTATTAAAAAAAATCTCTCATTATTCTGGCATTTGGCAAATATAAATGATTTTGGTTCCTAATTGACCTAAAACGGGTAAAGTTTATTCTGATTTCATGTCAGATAGTAAGAAAAACATGCATATGTGTCTTTTTATATAGTGTATGTAAACTTCTGGTTCCAACTCTACTTCTTCCCTAGAGTGTGCACGCTAGCTCCTTAGGCTTTAAAGAGACAGTACACAACTGACCTTCAATGGCCGGCCACCTGCCCCTTTACAAGGACTCCTCCCTCTGCAAACCTTTGCCAGATTATTGGTGTTACTAATTGAGACATAGCCACACCCAAGTTTTGTGATTCTGGTGCTGACCCAATACTTTTGGTCTTTGACTATTCTCTGCCTGCCCTGATCTTTCTGCGGATGTCCTGACTATGGCTCAGCCAGGCTGCCTCTGTACCTCGCTGCACCTCGGATGTCACCGCAAGCGGCCACATCAGGGGTAAAAACCTGACAGTCTCCCACAATGAAGCCCAACTTGCCTTGCAGTGGTCTCTGGTGAAGACCTTAGACTCCGCTTCCTGACACGGCTCAAGTCATCTCTCGTGCTGACCTAGCGGATCCACATCTGGACCTGTTACAGATGCTAAACTTTGTCTACACTGTCTGTTGTGGATTTTAGATGGGCTCTTGAAGGGTGTCTGTTGAAGTAACAGTAATTTTGATAGCAAGAAGATTGCAGCACACATTTCTGTTGATTAGAGCAACCTGAATAGACTGAGGTCTAAATCACTTACCATGTGGCCAGGAAAGACTAACTCCAGACAAACCAAAGTGCGGCACCTGTCCTAGCCTCGGCTTGTGACCCATTTTTGCCTGTATGCTGCCTGCCCTAACCGTCTGCTTGTGTCCCAACTACGCCTCTGCTTCACCCATCTGTAACACGACTGCATGCAAGCTGTCGTAGCGAGTGACCATGTGGAGGGTAGTGACCTGGAAATTCCCTACAGTGGAGTGCAGGCCCCTTGTGGGGGTTGTGGGTGTGGACTCCGATCTCGACGTGGCCTTATGCCAAACCCATGACTGACATGAAGGATCCACTCCTGCTTGTGACAATTGTCTACAGACTGATTGGACAGTGTTAGAAAATCAGCCCCATTGTTCTGCAAAAAGAGACCATATAACAATTGTTTTTTGCATTGTCTGCTGTAAACGAAACTACAGCTGTAATCCTTTGCAGGATCACATGAAAAGAAAACATATGTCACATGCGTCATCAGGACAGTGTTAATTACGGTAATTATCTAAGATAATAACCCTATAGAATAGTTACTAAGATTATACCCACATGAAAGTGAGTTTGATATTAATAATTGAATAATGGCCTAGTTATGTCAAGCACACATGTATTAAATCCAGCTATTTCAAAGGAAAAACAATCGTTTGACACTAAAAACAATACCTATTTAATCAGTTCCTGACCGGGCCGTTCCTCCCTCCCCTCTCCCCATTCCTGATCAAGGCACATTTTTCTTTCCTGTAGTACACACAGGATTGAATGCTATAATGCTTTTTTGCACTCAGTTATTCTACTATTTTTCTGTGCTATGCCAAGCTTTTTTTTTTTTTAAATGACTTTTTTATTTGATTTTCAAAATAAAGTAACAATTCTTGCAGTGCAGTAGTATACAGAAAGTCAAGCAATATCACTGACTGTAAGGCAAAGTACATACTTCTGGATGTACAGAAATTAAATAAGACTTTATGAAGTCAGATTGATCCAACCACCTTTAAACGCACAAGAAGATCTACCCAGCTCCAATAATACATCAAAGCTAAGTCAATAAATTGAATAAAATAAGAATAACTCAGAGTGACCACAGCAATTAATGAAATAGTAGCACAATCCCCTTTATTCAGGAGGCCAAACCTCCCCTCATATCTATAAAATGCAACATCTCGGACATCTGCGATTTCCCCAAATAATATAAAATGAAGCACTACAGACCAGGACTTCTGGAGGTCAAATGTCATACAATTTTCAGCCTCCCTAATTTGTTAGCCATGTTCGCTTTAAGATAGCAACTAGTAGATCCTTGATTTCTTGATCAGTCAAGAAACTACAAAACAAAAGACTTCCATTTCTTAAAAAAAAACCTTAGTTTGTGTCTCTCTCAAGCGTTCCACCTCTAGTCTGTCCATATGCGAGTGTACTTTTAGGTGTGAAGTAACTTCTTCATTCCCTGGTGGTTTAGAATCTTGCCACATAGCCAGGAGACATCTCTTAGCTGCAAGTAAAAGTGATGTGAATAAGCAGAGTGTATTTTGGAAGAGAGGTCAAGGAATAGAAGTATTGTGGGCTATAGTGGAAGATCTACCTCCCACTTATACTTAATCAACATTATTAAGTTTTTCCAAAATATCTGCAAATGATCACAATATTTCATGCCATGGATCAGATTGGTTCTTGGTTGATCGCACTTTGGACATCTTACCAAAAGGTAAGGGGGTATATCAAACCCAAAAATGTGATGGTTAAGTAAGTAAGTTTCTCACCATTTTTCTCAAATAATTGCTCTGCAAACATTATTCCATCCCTTTTCAACCACTTGGAGAACACTACCGTTTGGTATGTCTACCTCCCATCTTTTGAAACATTTGTGTTACCAAGGGGGCAAATGTACTTTTTAGAAATCCCTTATCCAAATTAAGTAACCTGTGCTTAAGAAAATGTACCTCCTGTTGGTATGTTAAAAAGTGACAGTTTGGAAGATTATATTTTTCTGCTAAATCCGAGAAGGAAAGATATGTGTCATAAAAACGTCCCAGTCTTGATAGCCCTTTCCTCCCAGTCATGAAATGAAAGTGCCTATTTTCCAGTCCCTGAGAAAACTCAGGAGGTCCCTTCAATACCATACAGTGGGTACAGAAAGTATTCAGACCACTTTACATTATTCACTCTTTGTTCCATTGCAGGCATTTGGTAAGATCACAAAAGTTCATTTTTTTGCTGATTAATGTACACTCTGCCCCCACCTTGAAAGAAAAAAAACAGAAAGGTTGATATTTTTGCAGTCTGATCTAAAAGGACCAGTTAATTGAATTTTGTCAAGCACTAAATCCAGCCATTCCCAAGCAACGCTGTTGAATGCTTTCTTTGTTTCTATGGTAAAAGTCGCAGGATGTGAATGAAGCCCAGGTCTCACTTGTATCTCATCTAACACCATCATGACCTTTCTAATGTTAGTCACTGCTGACCTGCGTTGTATGTACACCATTTGGTGAGAGCCAATAAGCTGAGGAAGGTAATTAGCTAATCTATCAGCCAAGATTTTTGCCAACAGTTTCAGATCAATGTTGATCAATGATGTGGGACAACAAGAGGAGGCTTCGGTAGGGTCTTAACCTGGTTTACATGTGCTGTATTAATTCATTTATTTCTCCTTGCAAAAAGTTGTTATATACAGATGCTAACATCAACGTTATTTGGGTCTTAAGGATCTTTAAAAATTACCCCGTGTAAATCGGAGCACCCAAAACTTCTCTATCCTCTTCTGATTAAGTGGTGAGATCAACCTTGCTTAACTACTCTTTAGAAGAAAGATCATTAGGATGTTCATCTTTACACAGATTGGCATATAAAGAATGGAGGACCTCGGTCACTGCTACTCCAGTGTGGTGTAAAATTCCATCCTTCTCTTTCATAGCAGAAATATGTGATTGCGGAAGAGCCCTTTTCGCAAATATCGCTAAGATTCTACCCGCTTTGTTCCCAAAACGAAACAAATGGGCATTTGCGTTTCCTTCTTCTCTAACTATAACTTATAAGCCTGTTTAGCTGCTTATCTGTTTGGATTCTGGATTAGGAGCTGTTACGAAATTGGTACAAGCAATTCTTAAAGGGGTTGTCTCACTACAAGGATTGCTTTTTATGTTAAAGGGGATTTATCGTTTGAGCTGCTCATGCTGTTCAGTTAATTTTCTCAGATTGATTTTGAAATCCAGGGGCGTGTTCTTCCTCTCAGCAGGCGTGTCTCTCCTCACTGAAGAACTGTGACATCATCATTTTGTTTGAAGCAGGGGATGCAGAGGGTTGTCTGGATATAACAGCTCTGTAGCCTCCTGCATGCTTATGTCTGCAGCCTTGAAGCTCCACAAGCTGCAGCAAGCACCTATTATATCTATTATATCTCTTAGTTTACACACTGAAAGCCAGCAGCTTTAACTTCTGTTCTAGTGGTATTCAACCAAATTGTACTGACAACAGGCAGAGACCTTTACTCAACTACAAGGCCAAATGTCAGCTTCAAGTAAAGACCTCTGCTTGCTGTCAGTGATATGAGTGAAAACAGTGGGGGGAGAAGCAAATCAGCTTTCAGAGAAGAACCTGCTTAACCTGTAACTGACTTGGGCTGATGGTGTAGCGGTAGAGTGTTGATTTTACAACAAAGGGGTTTGGAGTTCTAGTCCCCTCATAGGGTTTATTCCCCCCCCCCTAAATTCTCCACATATGTAGAGAGACCTAACCTATATATGTCACTCTCTATAATGATATATATACACATACATAGATCCCCTATATCATGTCTCATCCCTGAGAGTATATGCATTGTATCACATATGTTGGAAGTGCTTGGTGTGACTGTGAGGATGGGACACTATATAGGGGAGCTTTCTGTGTGTGTGTGTGTGTGTGTGTGTGTGTATATATATATATATATATATATATATATAAAATTATAGATGTCTACACATATATTTTCATATATTTACATATGTGTACAATTTATAAAAGAAAAAAAAAAACAATGAGGACTTGAACTCCCAACCTCTGGCTTGCCAAGCTGATAACCTATGTACTGTACTATACAAGCAGCTCATACAGACACAGTGTTGAATCCTTATGTTATACAATACAGATGATGACGTCATAAGGAGGCGGGGCTTGCTTTCGATCTGAGGAACAGAACGCCTTCTTTTCAAAGTTCAAACTGAACCTGTGAGGAGGTGAATCAACCTCTTCGCAAAAGCACTTTAAACAGGCAGTAATTGCCCAGATCATCACCATAGAGCTGAGATGTACATAGAGCCAGCAGACTCTGGTTTCACTATCGATTTTAACAGCTCAGAGGGGAGTAAACACAGAGTGTGCAGGCAGCCAATCACAGCGCAGGGGGCGTGGCCCTGACGTTTCCTGTCTAGGGGCCTATCCCAACAGGCTGAATGAAATGTCAGCCAGCCAATCACAGTGCAGGGGGCGTGTCTAGGGCACAGGAATCGACCCGGGGGCGTTCTGACCCAGCAACAGCAGAAATAAAAGACAGATTTACAGCGAAGCTGATATCTGCTAAACCAAGTGACAGAGGTAATGCAACCCAATTACAAAAGTGCTTATTTTTACTGTCCCCATGATCTGAGACATGATCTTTGTAACGATAAAACCCCTTTAAAGATCTTGCAAAAACAAGTCACTTTGCAATATATGTCTATTAACAGTGTCCTACCTATTTCTAGATATTCCCTCTTGGATCCTCAAGTCGCTATAGCTACAGACCTATTTGATCTCTTCTGATAGGCTGTCAGCACTGGTTGATATAGCTACAGACCTGGCTTCTACTGCAACCTAGTAGAAGCCAGTAAACACGCCCCTGAATTCAAAATGACACCAAGAAAACAGGACTGAAGTAAGATGAATCAATGTAGTGAGACAACCCCTTTAAGTCTTCACTTACAGATTTAATTTTAGAAGAAACCAGTTTTTGTGGCTTAGACATATGAGCTATCAATCTGCCTCTCAACACTACCTTTTCATTAACCCAAAACAGTTGTGGGGGATCCCCGTGTTCAGCATTTGATGACTGAAACGCCAACCTCCACCCTTGCAAAGAAGTTTTAAATTCCTCCTCTTTGGTCAAAAAGGTGAGGAAACCCCAAATATAATCCACCACCCTCAGTATAGAATGCAACCATGATAAGGCTACTGGTGCATGATCTGAAATGACCAGCTCTTCAATTTTAACCCCTTCAGTTCTTGGCAAGAGATGTAGTGGAATGAGCATGTAATCTCTTTATGACCAAGCACTGTGAGGATGGGAATAAGTATTCTCTTCCCGCTATGCTTTATTATGTAATTTTTTTTTTAATTTTATGCGAAGGAAATAAAAAAAAAAAAAAAAAAAGAAATTATTTTTTTAAAAGGAAAGCTAAAATAACTTGTAATTGTGTCACTTTTTCATCATCGTATATGGGTGATCGTCGGGGACGGGGCTAAAAGTTTGGTCTGTTTATTTATTTTATTAATGTGTGTGTGTGGTTTCTTTTTTATATATTGTGTCCCCTATAAAGTTAGATAAAGACCTTTTTTTTGGGGGGGAGGGGCATTTTTGCATCACTTTTTTCTGATTTTCCCTGTAACTGGGGCTGATATATGGGAGATCCATGGGAAATACATCCTCTGCAGCTCTTGCAGTTTAATAAGCCCTGCTGTATACAGTGATTGAAAAAGCAGGGGTGGTAATAAACCATCCCGGTCTTCTCAGCTAAGAGCCAGCTATCCCTGATCCGCTATCCGCTATCTTTATGGATGTTCCAAACGTCTGTACAGAGTTAAACTGTCTCAGCAAGTGGTTAAAGAATCACTACAACTAGCAGTGAAAATGAAAGCTAAGCAGGGCGTAAAATTGCCTGCGCGGTTCTTCACTCACCAGGTTTCGGTAATGTTCGTGAAAATAGTTCTGCAGAGTTAACATGGGTTAAATGCTTTCTGAATCCTTGTATTTTCAGCTGGAAGTCAACCTGGCGTGATTAATGGTAAGTTCAGGTGTAGCAGATTTACAGTACAAGTGGTTAGGCTTTTCATCTTGAGGTAATTTTGGTTTGTTACATGCCTTCACAAGATTAATGGCCAAGGCCAATATGATTGACACTGTGTACCGTTCAGCTGACTTAGCTAGTGGAGGAAGCAGTCTGTACCCATTACATAGCTTGTTCCTTGTCTAGTGGTTTGAACGTTACTTTCTCCTGCTCAATCTTTTGGTCAGGTAGCAGAAGTCCAAGAAGGGGGTAGTTGTTGGTCACTTCATTACCTATGCTAGTTCTCTTCTCTGTCCCTTGCATCAGCCTTGATAAAGAAGTTGGCAGGCTTAGATAATGAATATTGTAGTTCTAGTTGAATATTTCAAAAATTTTGCTACAATATTATTAATCATTGATTTATTTCATTTTTAGAGGATCGTTGAAGTCAAGAACACCACCTAGTATGGCCAGGAACCCAACCTCCGTTCCTTCTGCTAACAAAAGGAAAACTTACAACGCAGAAAACTACTCAAGGTAAAGTGTTCTGTGCTTCTTCTGTAACTAGCGGTGGAGGAGTAGACGAGAACCAGATTCTGGCACATCAATACACATCACTGCAACTACAGCATTGGTTTAAAACCGACATCACCCAGTTTCATTCTTTGTTTATCTTATAAGTATAGGTCATTGTACAATAAACCCAACATAAACCCTAAGCTGTTTAGTCTCTAACTAAACATTAAACATCCCTCACTAACCATGGAGCCTACTGCCAACAACACAAACAAAAGTGTCTATACCATTATTCTCTAGTCCTTATTTTCACAGGTTGGCAGCACCTGTTCTTGAGTCTAAAAGCAAAAGCGCCAGCAGCAACCCTGTCTAAAGAACTCACCCCTTTCTTAAAGAGGGTTATCTAACTCCCATTTTATGTATGGTGCAGAGCCTGGAAGAAAATAAAAAAAAAAAAGCTCATCTCGTAATTCACATTCAATTCAGCGGTGCATCCCCTGGTCCTCTTCCCTGGTTTTCTGTTGTCTTCTGGCTCAGGCTGAAAGGAACATCAGTGCTGCAGCCTCTGATTGGCTGCAGTGGTCATGTGAAAATGCTCAACGTCACCAATTGCAGCCTTGACTTCCAAACATTGACTTCGAGTAGTGTAATGTTACCGCTACAACCAACCAAAATTTCAGTTCGGCCTGATCCAGAAGACAATAAAAGACCATCTATGGGCACCAGAAGATGTACTCTTGGATTTGGCATGAGTTTAGAGGGAAGTTTTTTTTGTTTTTTTTTCTGCCTCTGCACCATACTTAAAAGGTGCTTTCATACGTAGCGTTTTTTTGGTGCGGTTAATTAATGCTGTGCATATCTCCCAAAAAAATGCACCACAAAATGCTCCGTGTGAAGACACTCAAACTTAAAAAAGAAGAGCTCCCCCAGGTGTCACCTAACAAGTCTAACTCAAGATTTGGAGTGGAGTTGAGTTAGTCCCAGCTCCTTACAAGGTCACAAGTGGAGTCCACACGATTGAAGCATGGAATCAGTTGTATATTATACCTGTCTGCCACGACCAGAGCTTGTTGATTAACCCCTTAGATACTGCAATCAATTGTGACCACGGCAGCAAAGGGAAAGACAAAGCATTGCTGGGTGCTGATGACTTCTATCGCCACCTGGAAGCCTTACCAAGGCTTCTTGGTTGTCTGTAATGACACATCGACCTGCTGTGCCCAGAGGACTCAGCCGGACATGGTAGTTACCAGCTACCATATGTAGCAGTACCCCTATGGGAAAAGGTAAAAAAATTAAAAAACAAACATAGATAAATAAAATAAAACACGCACACCACCCTTTCCCCATTACAAATGGCAATCGCCATAAAAATAAAACAGTACATATATTTGGTATCACTGTGTGCGTAACAATCTCGTTTATAAATCTGTCACATTAAATAACTGGCACGATTAACGGTATAATTTAAAAAAAAAAATAGTCACAGAATTGCGATTGGTGTTCATACCCAGCACATTAAATGAAATAAAGCGTGATCAAAACATCATATAAATGCCTCTGATGAAGCGCCTGTGAAAGAAGGTGCAAAACGCATTAGGCTTTTAAGGTTGTTTTAATCAAGCGAAGGATAAACCCTTAGCTTTTTTAGACAATAAACAGTTTTCCTTCGCCAAAACCTCTGGCATCCTTGATTCCACATGCAGGATCCGCCATTTTGTCTATAGTTGTATCCGTTTCAGAGGAACTCCGCCACTGAAGGAACCGCGGCTGCCGTGTTAAAGGGCTACGGTGCAAAAAAGCCCTGTAGGTGCCTATGAGCGTTGTGCCTCTTTAATATATGCACAACCCTACTCGGTGAGTGAATTTTCTACTCCCACCTCTTATATTGTTTAAACATATTTCACGATTGTGCGCCCCCTTTTCTCCTTTTTTTCTTTTCCACATATTAATGCCAAAGTGGTACTAATGAAAATGTCAGGATGTCCCCAATTAAAAAAAAAGACTTACCCAGCTCCGTGTACGGGTAAAAAAAAAAGTTATGGCTACTAGGAGAAAGCAGTGGATACATTTTGTTTTACACAATAGAAACACTTTCTTTTTCTCTTTTTTTTTTTAAGTGCTACATCTTAAAAAAAAAAAAATATATATATATATAAATTGTGCATCACCATAATTGTATTGACCTACGGAGTAAAACTAATGTCCTTTATGTTGTGCAGTGACCGCTGTAAAAAATAAAAATAAAAAAAACACAACTGTATTTTCTTCATCCTGTCTCCCAAAAAACGGATTTATAGGAGATCAAAACATAATGTCCCTCCCAAAATGAAACCAACAAGAATGTTCATCCTGCAAAAAACATTGAGAGAAAAATAAAAAAAGCTATAGCTCTCAGATTATGGCATTGCAAAAACATGTTTTCTTTTATATAAAGGCAGTAAGACTTAAAATATATACAAATTGGGTATCCCTGTATTCATATTGACCTGCTGAGTAAAGATTACATGTACTGTATATACTCGAGTATAAGCCGAGTTTTTCAGCACAAAAAATGTGCTGAAAAAGCCGTCCTTGACTTATACTCGGGCGTAGCAATGGCACAGGCGCCAACGGAGATCTATCAGCTGTATGTGACTCCTCTGGGAGGGCATACAGCTGACCCTCGAGTTACCTGCCGGCTGTGCCCGTGCGCCGGCGGGGATCGCTTCAACTATATGCACTCCCAGAGGAGTATATATACCCCGCATATGGGGGACATATACCTGCCTATGGGGGGACATATAACGGTCTATACATGCCTATGGGAGGACATATACCTGCCTATAACTGCCTGTACCTGCCTATTGGGGGACATATACCTGCCTATAACTGCCTATGGTAGACATATAACTGCCTATACCTGCCTATGGGGGTGCATATGCTTGTCTATACCTGCCTATGGGGGGACCTATACCTGCCTATGGTAGACCTATACCACCTATACCTGCCTATGGGGGACAATAAACTGCCTATACCAGCTTATGTAATTTAATTTGGAAACAATTTTTATTTTTGAAATTTACCAGTAGCCACTGAATTTTCCACCCTATCCTTATACTCATGTCAATAAGTTTTCCCACGTGACCCAGCAGGCTTGACATCACCATGCCTTCTTCCACAGTGTGCTCATTGTAGTCAAACAAAGGTCTGTTTATGGAGAGAGCTGTCAGTAGCTACAATGTAGCTGAGTGCTTACCAATTCTGCCTTCGAACATGTGGTTCCTAAAAAATATGCGATATATTCCCTTTTAACGTCTTTAGAAGTACAACCTGCACGTTACTGCTCTGATCTTTTCAAACCTTCTCTTTACAAAACTGTATAAGTTAGATATTACCATCCTTATCTTGTGGTTGTGACATGTTACGCGTGAGATCCATTTACTGTTCTTGCAGTCAAGAATTTCATACATCAAGATAGGAAAAGAGAACATCTGTTCTGTGAAATTATTTTGTTTGCCTTCCCTATTAAAGTATGTTTGGATATACATTCCAGCAAACGCATTGCTTACTTGGAATGCTGGCGCTTAGATCAAGGGTTTATTTCCAATTAAATTGCATGCTAATCTGCAAAGAAAAATGCAAATCAGATTCCCCAAATACTTTATTTTTAATAGTCCTAAGCAATTTGCCCTTGATAGCTTAATACTGTTGTGTTACCATACCTATTTTTAGCCCACCATAAAGCAGACATATTCCCTGCATAATTCTGTATTTTACTTTATTATTACCTTCCTTTACATGAATGTCCATCCCTCAATATCTTTTATATTGTTAAACAAAATGAATCCAAAATTCTATGCAAATAATTTTTTAAAATATATGTATTTATTTCAGAGAGAATTCTGTGTACCTGTAGATGCTCTAACTCACTTCACCAACAAAAGCACTAGCTAAAAATGTACTTTAATTACTTACGATTAAAATCTAACCTGGTGTTACTAGGGGTGTTAAATAAATTCTCAGTATTGGCATATGCTGTGTCGGGGCTCGGGCTGCAGCCCATTTCTTTGATCATTTACCTTGTCGCAGTACTGTTTGGCAACTCTCTTCCCGATCCAAGTGGCTTTTCTGTCCTCCTGCTCCTTAGCCAGCTTTCCCATCCTATAGCCAGTCATCACACACAATTTGAGGGCTCTTTCCCCTTTATCTGACTGTTGCAGTGCTTCATAGTGTTTGGTTTACAGTTCTAATCTATTTGTCTGTCTAGCCTGTTTGTCTGCTGCCTGCTCTGTCCTTCTGCTTGTGACCCAACTTTAAGTGCCTACCCAGACCCTGTACTTGTGACCTGGCTAAGTCTTCTGTCTTCTCATCCGAATTTTTAATATTTTTAAAAGCCCCCCTTTTTTTCTTAATACATTTTTACTTGTCCTTCCCCGAGGATGGAACCGTTAATTTAGATGCTATTTCCACGTTGCCGTGGTGTCTTAGTGGTTAAACATTAGTGATCAGAACTGTTAGGGTATGTTCACACGGTGTACTGTATGTGTCGCAATACACTGTGTGTTTTCGGGGGGGAGGGGAGGCGGTAGCCCGCCGGCCCCATAGACATGCATTACTCATGGCGTGTAATTGCCGCTAATAATTGACATGTCACTTATCTCCCCGCGCGTACAATGCGATCGTATTGTATGAGCGGGGAGAGGAGGCGTAATCCATAGTTCTCTATGAGGGCTATGGATTACCGTAATTGCGGGGCGCATTTCGTCGCATATTAAGCGCAATACATGGCGAAATGCGCCCCAAAGTAAGCCATGTGAACATACCCTAAGAAGCGTTTATCATCTGTAATTAACACCTAGCATTCTCCGCCAATAAGCCCTCTCCATGGCTCCTTACCAGCATGACGTCCGTTTGCATCACATGTTGGTAAGGTGTTAACATGAGTCTCTATGAGTAATCATAGCAAGCTAACAAAACTTGAGCATCGTGCAGTAATCATGAAGATGCAGCTTATTAACAAAACAAGAAAAAATAAAAATATACATGAAGAGATGGTTGTCATTTATTAAGAAGCTGCATGTTTATTATCCATGGTTCAAATGTGGTCTAGTAAAATCAAGAAAAGCAGGGAGGGCTTTAAAGATGACCCACATCCCGGATGACCAGTTGAAGCAGCTGCAGACAAAATTGTCCAAAAAATGCGAATATTAGCAGAAATTACTCACTTATCTGATGGCCTACACCACAACTTTCATGTTAGACTTCATTTGTGAAACTTCAGCACACAATGGGTACCTTGTATGCTCTCCGTTCCTTGGAAAATGTTTGATTGTTGTAACAAGTTTCTAGAGGTGTGTGCTAATGAGCCATCAATTATTACCAAGGTACATTATTATGACCCAGAAAGCAAACCGGAGTCGATGCAGTGGGTCAAAAAAGGAACAACTACTCCGAAGATCAACTGAACAGAGGAGATGGAACAGCTCACCGCCCTCGTGCAGGATCCCACAGCTGATGCAATTCGGAAACAAACTGATCCGCACCGAAGTCCTTGGAAAATCCGAAGATCACCCCATCAGCTTTCCAGTTTTTTGAGACTGCAAAGGAAATTTACTAATTGGATATAAAGGTTGAAACTATCCGCAATACCTCATATGTTGATACTAAATCGATTGCGAGATGCCATTAAAAAAAAGGCTAGGAAAGTTGGCTAAAGTACTGCTATTCAATGACAACACACTCACGCTCAGTGCAAAATGCTAGAGCTGCTGTATGAGACTGTGGATTACAGGAGATTCATTATTCACCCTATATTCCAGACTGAGCCCCTAGTGATTGCTACATGTTCCCTTATTTAAAAAAAAAAAAACTTATCGCTGAAGATGAGTTTCTAATGATGATGAGCGGAAGTCGACAATTGACGACTTTTCGGTTAAAAGATTTTGCTATTTTGCCGCCTTCTGGGAGTGAAATCGCTGAAATGTACGTAGGGGTGGGGGTATCTCAGGGTTAATGGTCCATGGAAAGACCTCTCTTTTATTATTTTTAAACTTTTGCTCAGCTGCACCTGGGCTACTTTACAGTAATGATTAAATGAGCTTTGCTGCTTTGCAAAACCCTTTCTGAGGCCAGCTTGTACCTAGCTTACACAGCTCTCCCCTGTTCATGTCTATGGGAGTTTTGAATATACCCAAGCACACTCACTCGGTTATAGAACTCCTGTAGAAATGAGCGGGAGACCTGTGCAAGCGCTGCCATCTCCGCATTATCTGGGACCGGCTTGTAGTAAGATACAATCTGGCAGCAAAAGGGATTTTGCAAAGTGGCAGAACCTCTTTAACTTGGTTTGATATCTTATATTTGTTTCATAGTATAATTATTTTTTAATACTGTTTTATCACATGAATTTTTGTATGGAATTAGTTATTTATCTATTTTTTTACATTTCTGGTGGTGTAGATGTATTGCACATGTACTTTGTGTGGTTGTCATTCATCACTTGATGTTTGAGGAATTTGTTTGTGATTATGTCCTTTTTCCTTGGGGACCAATTATAAAATTTTAATATTAGATTTAATCTATGTACAATCTTAAATTGGTTGTGTTCATCCCCTGCGATTGCTGTCTATCTGTGTGACACTCATCCTTTTAATTTTTATGTGTATATAATAATGAAACCAGAAGTTTACATACACTGACATGAAATCAGAATAAACCTCACCGCTTTTAGGTCAACTAGGATTACCAAAATTATTTATATTTGCCAAATGCGAGAGTGAATTTTTTAAGGCATTTTTATTACTTTTTACAAAGTTAAAAGTTTACATACACTAGGATTACTATGCCTTTAAACTATTTGGGACAGCCCATATGATAATGTCATGTCTTTGTTATTGGCAACATCTAAGTTTTGGATGTTTTGGACACATCTTTGGATGTATTTTGTATGTAACATCATGGGAAAGTCTAAAGAAATCAGCCAAGATATCAGAAAGAGAACTGTGGACTTGCACAAGTCTGGATCATCCTTGGGTGCAATTTCCAGATACCTGAAGGTTCCTCATTTATCTGTACAAACAATTATACACAAGTACAAACAAGTTAGGAATGTCCAGCCATCATACCGCTCAGGAAGGAGATGAGTTCTGTGTTTCAGAGATGAACATGCTTTGGTCTGACATGTGCATATCAACCCAAAAGCAAAAGACCTTTGAATTTGCTGGCAGAAGGTGCTAAGATTGTGTAATTATCCACAGTGAAACGAGTACTGTATCAACATGGGCTGAAAAGCCACTCTGCCAGGACGAAGCCATTACTCCAAAAGAAACACATAAACGCCAGATTAATGTTTGCAAATACACACAGGAACAAAGACCTACATTTCTGGAGACATGTCCTGTGGTCTGACAAAACTAAAATTGAACTGTTTGTGCATAATGACCATCGTTCTGTTTGGAGGAAAAATTATAAAATACAAGAGAAAAGAAACGTGGAGACAGAACAAATCACTATAACGCAGTATATCTATATACCAACCTCTCGGTGTTGGCCTAATTCCAGGCACAATACTTTAAGGTGCTCCAAATGATTTTGCAGAAATTGAAGAATCCAGAAAGGTCCGCAGCAGGGTATCAGTGGATTGTCTTTTCATCCTATTACCGGAGGGGAGTGTTCATTGGAAAATTTGCCCAATAGGTAGGTATTTCTCAAGCTCAGCTTGTTCTGACCCAAAGAACTGCACAGGACTATACCGTTGTACTAGGAAATCTTTTTATTGTTTAGCACTATGGAAGACGTCTTTCATGTCAACAGGACACTTCTTCAGTTGGAACTGAAGAAGTGTCCTGTTGACATGCAACGTGTCTTCCATAGTGCTAAACAATAAAAAGATTTCCCAATACAATGGTACAGTCTTGCACAGTTGTTTGGGTCGGAATAAGCCGAGGTTGGGAAATATCTACCTATTGGGCAAATTTCCCGTTTGGAGGAAAAATGGATAAGCTTCGAACACCATCCCAACTGTGTAACACGGGGGTGGAAACATCATGTTGTGGGGTTGTTTTGCTACAGGAGAGACTGATGCACTTCACAAAATAGATGGCATCATGAGAAAAGAATATTATGTCGCAACATCTCAAGACATCAGCCAGGAAATTAAAGCTGGGGCAGAAATGGGTCTTTCAAATGGACAATGACCCGAAGCATACTGCCAAACTGATTACAAAGTGGCTTAAGGATAACCAAGTCAATGTTTTGGAGTTGCGATCACACAGCCCTGATCTCAATCCTCTTGGAAATGTATGGGCAAAGCTGAAAAGGCAGGTGCGAGCAAAGCGACCTACAAACATGGCTCAGTTACACCAGTTCTGTCAGGAGGAATGGGCCAAAATTCCTACCAAATGTGAGAAGCCTGTGGAAAGATATACAAAAACTTTTGACCCAAGGCATACAGTTTAAGGACAATGCTACTAAATACTGAAGAAATGTATGTAAACTTTTGACTTTTCAGAAAGTAATAAAAATTACTTAAAAATTCTCCCTCTCTCATTATTCTGGTATTTGGCAAATATAAATAATTTTGGTAATCCTAATTGACCTAAGGTTTATTCTGATTTCATGTCAGATAGTGAGAAATTTTATATGAGCAGCCTACTGCTTATGCACATAACATATGTATATTGCTTCTTGTATTTGTCCGATATCAATCCATCTCTATGAATTTCACAACCAGAGAAAGCTAATAAAAAAAAATACAGTTTATAGGTGATCTATGGATTGAACAGACAACTCTGAAAAATAGTAGGGGTGCAATCAAGGTGTGGAAAGCAAAATTAAAATACAAAAAGCAGAGAAGACCACACCATGCAATACACTGCACCTCCTTGTTCCAAATAAATCCACAAAATAACAACATTACTCACAACACAATCTAGTGAAAACACTTTAAAATGCATAGATAAGATTACAAAGGTCTATGTAGAAACACAATTCCTCTGCTACACAGCGCCACATCCCAGCACTCATATACAGTGATATGAAAAAGTTTGGGCACCCCTATTAATCTTAATCATTTTTAGTTCTAAATATTTGGGTTTTTGCAACAGCCATTTCAATTTGATATATCTAATAACTGATGGACACAGTAATATTTCCGGATTGAAATGAGGTTTCTTGTACTAACACAAAATGTGCAATATGCATTAAACCAAATTTTGACTGGTGCAAAAATTTGGGCACCCTTATCTTTTTATTGATTTGAATACTCCTAATACTTTTACTGACTTTCAGAAACAAAAAAATTGGTTTTGTAACCTCACTGAGCTTTGAACTTCATAGCCAGGTGTAATCCAATGTAAAGAAAAGGTATTTAAGGTGGCCAATTGCAAGTTTGTTTCTCCTATTTGAATCTCCTGTGAAGAGTGGCATCATGGACTCCTCAAAACAACTCTCAAATGATCTGAAAAAAAGATTGTTCAACATAGTTGTTCGGGGGGAAGGATACAAAAAGTTGTCTCAGAGATTTAACCTGTCAGTTTCCACTGTGAGGAAAAATAGTAAGGGAAAAGGAAGACCACAGTGACAGTTCTTCAGCCCAGAAGTGGCAGGCCAAGAAAAATATCAGAAAGGCAGAGAAGAAGAATGGTGAGAACAGTCGAGGACAATCCACAGGCCACCTCCAAAGATCTGCACATCATCTTGCTGCAGATGGTTTTCCACTGTGATCGGTCAAACAATACAGCACACTTTGCACAAGGAAAGCTGTTATGGAAGAGTGATGCGAAAGAAGCCGTTTCTGAAAGCACGCCACAACAGAGGGCGCCTGAGGTAATGCAAAAGCACATTTGGACAAGCCAGCTTCATTTTGGAAAGAAGGTCCTGTGGACTAATGAAACAAAGATTTAGGGTTTTTTGGTCATACAAAAAGGCGTTATGCATGGCATCCCAAAAAAACAGCATTCCAAAAAAAACACTTGCTACCCACTGTAAAATTTGGTGGAGGTTCCATCATGCTTTGGGGCTGTGTGGCAATGCCGGGACCGGGAATCTTGTTAAAGTTGAGGGTCGCATGATTCAAACAGTATCAGCAGATTCTTCAGAATAATGTACAAGAATCAGTGAGGGAATTTGAAGTTAGCCGGGGATGGATATTTCAGCAAGACAATGTCCCAAACACAGCTCCAAATCTACTCAGGCATTCATGCAGAGGAACAATTTACAATGTTCTGGAATGGCCATCCCAGTCCCCAGACCTGAATATCATTGAACATCTGTGGGATACTTTGAAGCGGGCTGTCCATGGTCGTCGACCATCAAACTTAACGAACTTTGAATGTTTTGTAAAGAGGAATGGTCAAAAAACCTTCATCCAGGATCCCGGAACTGATTAAAGCTACAGGAAGCGACTATAGGCTGTTATTTTTTCAAAAGGAGGATCTACTAAAATATTAATGTCACTTTTCTGTTGGGTGCCCATACTTTTGCACCGTCAAATTTTGGTTTAATGCATATTGCACTTTTGTGTTAGTACAATAAACCTCATTTCAATTTCCCGGGAAAAATTTCTGTGTCCCCTCAGTTATTAGATATATCAAATTGAAATGGCTGTTGCAAACACCCAAATATTTAGAACTAAAAATGATTAAGATTAATAGGGGTGCCCAAACTTTTTCATATGACTGTATAAGAAAAGGTTCTGGATAATAAACGAGATAAGAGTGAACAGTGTGTAAACTCTATTGCTCGTAAATGGGATACACAATAAACTCACAATAGTAGCATTGAGGCATAATGCTATCTTACAAGATAGTTGCGACCACAATCATACATGTAAAATGTGCCCAAAAGTACCAAAACAGTACAAAAGTGCTGAACAATATAAATGTACAAGGCATGTAGGAAAAAAATGCCACACATAAGTAGCATAGGCATGACTTGCTAAGTGAACCCTAAACTAAGACAGAGTCAGAAGGACCTAAAGGTGCCAAGGGGGAAATCATTAAATCATCACGTGTATCGCTGTAGACGAAGCTGCTATTTAGACTGTTCAGCAGTACTGGTCCAAACAATACTGCCATTGAAAGTTCGGATCCAGACATAGATTGACACATAAATTGAGTTCTGTGCTAGTTGTCATGTTTCTAAAGCTGATATTCCTCCCACCAGGAATTATTAATGTCTTATTGCTTTTGTTAATTTTTACAAGAAACAAACCTATTCGGTTTAGATAAAATCTTTTACTCTAACTTTTACAATGTTTTGGAATTCATTGGAAGAAGTTCAAAGCCGTATTATTGTTTAAAGAAGGTTTTACAGGAGAAAAAGATTATTGGAGATCTGAACTATATGGAGAACTTCCTCATTCTTCTTATCAAATTTGATTAACACATTGACTTTTGCTCTGTTTTCTAATTTATTCCCAGGAATGTCTCATTCATTTAATGCTAAATTTATTCATTAGATCGAAGACTGTAGAAGAGAACCAGTGGGCCTCATGCATCAAAACTGTCTGAGAGTAAGACTGCTTTTCAGATAGTAGAAAAAGATTTGTGGCACTCGCCAGTCCTACTTCATTTAATTTTACTCCATAAAAAGAGCGCAAACGGGATAGACATTACAGTCTGGCCCACAGCTGTTTCACGTGTTTCTGCCTGTCAATCACAGCTAACAACTGACAGGAAACTCGCTCAGACATTATTATTATTTATTAAATAGCATTATTACAGTTGAATAACATCACTACAAAAAAGCTACATTTATAGAGAAATAACATTTATAGAAACAATCTCTCATAATTTTTATCATTTAGTCCCATAGGTCCCAGGGCAGAAGTACGAATGATTGATCTTGATTCACATTGTAAAAGCCTGGTATGGGGGAAAAAAAGTATTTAGTCAGCCACCAAATGTGCAAGTTCCCCCACTTAAAAATATGAGAGAGGCCTGTAATTGACATCATAGGTCGACCTCAACTATGAGAGACAAAATGAGAAGAAAAATCCAGAAAATCACATTGTCTGATTTGGAAAGAATTTATTTGCAAATTATGGTGGAAAATAAGTATTTGGTCACCTACAAACGAGCACGATTTCTGGCTCTCACAGACCTGTAACTTCTTCTTTAACCCCTTAACGACCTTAGACGTATCCATACGTCCAGGTCGTTTGGGGGTTAACGCACCTGGACGTATGGATACGTCTAAGGTCGCGCGAACTCTAAAGCAGTGCTTCAACATAAAAAAAACTATATAAATAGGGTATCGCCATAATCGTAGCGACCGAAAGAGTAAAGCTAACTTATCACGGATACTGCACGGTGAGCCCTGTTAAAAATAAAAATAAAAAACACTACTAGGATTGCAGTATTTTCTTCACGATGGCCTCCAAAAAATGGATTTAAAAGCGATCAAAAAGCCTTTTCCCCAAAAAAATTATACTAATAAAAACATCAACTCATCTCGCAAAAAACAAATTTCCCTACACAGCTCCAAGCACAAAAAATTTTAAATTTTATGGCTCCCCAGAACTAGGGCGATGCAAAAACGTATTTTCTTGGTTGAATAAAAGTGTTTTTTATTGTATAAAAGCAGTAAAACATAAAAAAATATACAAATTGGGTATCGGTGTAATCGTATTGACCTGCTGAGTAAAGCTACCATGTCATATATACCGTACAGTGGGCCGCTATAAAAAAAAAAAAATAAAAAACACTACCAAGATTGCTGTATTTTGTTCAAAACAAACTCAGAAAAAACCTTAATAAAAAGTGAACATAGCATCTATGCACCCCATAATGGTACCAATAAAAACTTCAACTCATCCCGCAAAAAAAAGCCCACACAGCTCTGCCCCAAAAGCAAAATAAAAAAATTATGGCTGTCAGAATAGGACAAACATAAAAACGCAATTTTTTATAGACTGTTTCTACTGTGTAAAAGTAAATAAAACAAAAAAAACTATATAAAATCTATATCATTGTAATTGTACCGACCCCCCTAGGAAAAGTTATCACATCATTAGACTGCCGGCGAATGCTGTAAAATTGAAACTCAAAAAACAATGACCGAACTGCTTTCCCCCCCCCCCCATTTTTTATTGCCCCAAAGCTAAAAAAAAACTATGGAACCCCCTGTGGCATCCAAAATGCCCCAGTACACCCTAGATGAGATCCCTGATGGGTGTTGAATCTAAAATGGGGCGACTTCTGGAAGGTTTCACCTGTTCTGCTACTTTGGGGGCTTTGCAAATGCGACATTTGGGCCCCCCCAAATCTGCGTTCCAAAGCCAAATAGCGCTCCCTCCCTTATACGCCCTGCCATGCTCCCAAACAGCAGTTTACACCCACATGTAGGGTATTGCCGAACTTGGAAGAAATTGCTTAACAAAGTTTTAGGGTTCTTTCCAGGATTCCTTGTATACATGAAACATTTTAAGCTAAAATTGCAGATTATTGAAAAAAAATTTTTTTTAATTTTTTAAAGCCTTATGCTAAAAAAAATTTGTGAATCACCTGTCGGGGCATATACTCAATGCACCCCGGATACATTCATTAAGGGGGTGTAGTTTCCGATATGCGGTCTATTTTGGGGTGTTTATTAGGTTTTAGCACCTTAGGGTGTCTCCAAACCTGAAATGGCGCCTAAATAAAATTGTATTGAAAAAAGAGACCCCAGAGTAAGTAGGGGCTCCCCCCTATTCTGGGGGTTAAGGGTGACCAAATAATGCACTAGGGTCACATATGGGATATCTCTAAAAACAGCAGAATCTGGGGAATTGATATAAGTTGCATTTACCCAGCACATTTACCGTATTCCAGTGAATAATGGATAAATATTGAAAATCTGCAAAAAAAGTGAAATTTGAAATTTCACCTCCAGTTTGCTTAATGTCTGTGAAATATCTGAAGGGTTTTCAAACTTCCTAAATAGTGTGGTAAATATGTTCAGGGGTCTAGTTTCTCAATGGCGTCACTTATGGGGGAAACTAACATGCGGGCCCCTCAAAGCCACGTCAGAAATGGAATGGTCCCTAAAAAAAAAAGTATATTGCAAATTTTCTTGAAAATGTGAGAAATTACTACTAAGTTTCTAAGCCCTCTAATGTCGTAAAAAAAAAAAGACATTTAAAAATGATGCCTATTGTGGGCATATGGTAGATGCTAGTTGTGAACTATTTTGTGGTGAAAAATTATCTGTCTTGCACGCAGAAATTTAGCAACTTTCAAAATCGCAAATTTTTCCAAATTTTCATGAAATTTTTTTTTTTCATTAAAAATATTTTTCACAAACAAACAAGGATTGTATGGATAAAAATTTCTTACTAACTTAAAGCACAATGTGTCACGAGAAAACAATCTCTGAATCACATGAATAGGTAAAAGTGTCAAAAAGAATTTTTCACATAAATTGACACAGTTCAGATTTAAAAAATAGGGCTGTGTCAGGAAGGTCAAAACAGGCTGGGTCCTTAAGGGGTTAAGAGGCTCCTCTGCCCTCCACTCATTACCTGTAGTAATGGCACCTGTTTGAACTTGTTATCAATATAGAAGACACCTTGCCACAACCCCAAACAGTCACACTCCAAACTCCACTTGTTTGAAGACCAAAGGCTGTCAAAGGACACCAGAAACAAAATTGTAGCCCTGCACCAGGCTGGGAAGACTGAATGTGCAAAAAATGCCCAAACAGATTGGTGTGAAGAAATCAAATGTGGAGCAATAATTAGAAAATGGAAGACATACAAGACCACTGATAATCTCCCTCGATCTGGGGCTCCACGCAAGATACTAAAACTACTGAAAACACTAATTATGCCTATGGGTCCAGGTAGTAATAGCCTAAAATATAATCTTTATTATTAAACCTTAAAATGGGAGGCTACAATAATGTCCCAAAAGAATCCTACTAGACCAAAAAATATATTAGTGCTAAAAATCAACTATAAAATGAGGTATAAATGGCACTAAGACTACTTATTAAAACGAACAAAAGTTTAATTAGGACATAACAGAAGATAAAAAGAATATGAACTACGCGTTTCTTTCTAAGCAGATTTTCCTCAAGTTTTTAGGAGTTGCCCTCCAACCTTGTTTTTGTGGCTATCATCCTTACCATCGCTACGTTTGGTCATCACAGGATTCTATGACCTGTTGCATTCATCTATACATCCATACATCTAAGGGACGTAAGCAATCTATATTATGTCTGTAGTATTATGATTTTGTAGATATTATTCTTTTTCTCTCCTTTTTTGTTTCGGTTTAGTTTATTGTCCTTTGTTTAATATTATCTTTGGTTGTATTTCGTTGTTCTAGTGCTGCATAGTTTTTCGTAGGGTGTTCCAGTGCGGGGTCAACCCTTTTGAGGCGAGTGCTCCGCATACTCCATCTTTTTTGATCTAATAGGATTCTTTTGGGACATTATTGTAGCCTCCCATTTTTAAGGTTTATTAATAAAGGTTTTATTTTAGGCTACTACTACCTGGACTCATAGGCATCATTAGTGTTTTCATTAGGTTGTGTGTCGTCTTTTGGTTATGATGCCGGGTATTAACGTATCTAGGTTCCTCCTACCTAGTATCGTTTAGGAGTTTTGTGGCTTTTTTTGCTCTACGCAAGATCTCACCCCGTGGGGTCGAAATGATCACAAGAATGGGGGGCAAAAATCTCAGAACCACACAGGGGGACCTAGTAAATGACCTGCAGAGAGCTGGGACCAACGTAACAAAGGCTATCATTAGTAACACACTACATCGCCAGGGACTCGGATCCTGCCCTGCCAGACATGTCCCCCTGCTTAAGCCAGTACATGTCCGGGCCCGTCTGAAGTTTGCTAGAGAGCATTTGGATGATCCAGAAGAGTATTGGGATAATGTCATATGATCAGATGAAACCAAAGTAGAACTGTTTGGTAGAAACACAACTCGTCGTGTTTGGAGGAGAGAGAATGCCGAGTTGCATCCAAAGAACACCATACCTACTGTGAAGATTTTGTGACAATGGCTCTGTAATAGAACCGATGCCTACAACAATTGGACGTCTGGGGGACATTTTAACGATTTATGGATTTTGGGAAGGAAATACCAATTTGGTTTAGATGGTTTCTGAGGAAACATTTTTTCTGTTAAACGTCTGGATAGAAAATTTTGATTAACACCTTTTTGTAATAAAGTTTGGAATTGGCTCAAAGTTTTTATTTGGATCCATAGAAAGTTCTTTTATAAGTGGAAGTGTCTTTTAGTTGGCGATAAGCTTGTTCTAAATAATATTCTTTATTCATAGTAACTATATTTGCTCCCTTGTCAGCGGGCTTCACCACAATGTCACCGTTCTCCTGTAATTCCAGCCCTTGTAAGATTTGGAGCTACCTCTGGATAAATCAATGCAATAATATCTCTCAGGACAGCTTCATTAAAAATACGAAGAGCGGATCCCGGAGACAGTAAAACTGTCTTTGTTGCCCATGGCAACAATCAGAGCTCCGCTTTTTCCACTTTTGGAAAAATGAAAGCTAAGCCTTGATTGGTTGCTATTGGCAACATAGACAGTTTTACGATTAGACATTTTGAAAAAATAATAAGCACATTGGGCCTTATGTATCAAAGTAGGATATGTTTATTAAGTATTTTTTACAACTTTTCCTGGGTAGGTGGGGGACCATGCTGTAGATACAGACTTCCTTTGTATTATTGCTTGACAATGCAGCCAGGTATGTGCTTTCTCAGCTACTGTAAGAGTTAAAGGAAATGTATCATCAGTTAGTTACTTATTCTGTAATTGTATTTTTATGAAACATATTTTTGGGATTACTCTTAATTTTTGGGGGGTTTTTACTAAACACTGCAGCACACACAGTGGCCAGATATTTCTTGTTTTATGCAGCTCAAATGGGCAAAGTTAGCAGATGAAGAGTAGTGTGATCGTTCTATCATACAGCTACATATAAAGAAACACTTTACACATATAAAAGGCTCTAGATGCATCACCTCTGTCACTGCCTGGTCTCCTGGAAAGGGACTGTGCTCCATTTTCTTTATGGAGTCTGTACTAGTCAATTGATCCTTTTTACTTGATTAGAGATAATATATCTTTTACACATCCATATCACACAAAGAAAATAATTTTCTGGAAATCCCCATAAACCACTTAATTCATTGACTTTTTCTTTTTAAACTTTTAGACTTGATAACAAAATGGGTTACGATTCTGGAGACCACTTAGATGCCATGAATGGAGGCCGCATGAAAACTGGAGATAATAATGGATCCGGACAGCTGACAAAGTTTTGCCATGAGTGTGGCACCAAATACCCAGTTCAGTCGGCCAAATTCTGCTGTGAATGTGGAGTAAGAAGAATGGTTCTTTGATCGTTTCCTGCTTTATTCTAAAAAAGCCAAACATTATGCCACCTATAAGTGTGCTTATTTTGACTGCTTACATGTATGGTGTATAAATTACTGGGAATAACGTCCATGAGAAAACTCTAAGTTGACAAAGCTGTTGTATGGTAACGTCATTAGATCTTCAAGAAAACAAATACATCATATTAGAATATTAAAATTGGATTTTAATTTAAAATGTAAATAATCTCTCTTTGCATCTCACTGTATCACATTTAACATTCTGTAATAGCATATACTTTAGTATGAGGCGGCAACAACATATTTTGCAGAGGGTAAGGACCATTGGTGGAACTTTGTAAGTGATATAGCTGGCCATAGACCTTCAGTTTTTATTCTTGGGGAAAATGTCTATGGCACTTACCAGATGCTCCCCAGTGCCTAATGTGAGGGGAGATGGGGATATTTCAGAGGATAGATTTTTTTGGGCACCTATTTGTCCCCCATTGCTGTATTGAAACACCATTTATTGGGCTAAGCCATATGAGCATATTAATTGTAGAGTCAAAAATTATAATTGTTGACCAAGACAACTCATGTCTATGGCCAGCTTAACTCAGTGGTTGGCCAATATTTATCCTATGTCTATGACCAGCTTAACTCAAGAGCTACATATATTGCACTTAAAAGTTATGGCACTGGAAGCTTTATATTGTTATGAGAAGAGCATGTTTGCTTGTACAAGGATTATTCTAAGAATGCTGGATATGCAGGACTGAATTTCTAGGCTTTTTATTGGTTGTGTATGCTAAAATTTGTTGTTTCTGAATGTACAGTCTATAAGGACTGTAGGATTTTACCATTTACTCAAAATGTCTGTAATTTATTTATTTTATTGTCTTTGTGTGGATTGGGTAAGTGCTTTTACCGATTTACTGTGGTTTACTCATTTAGTCTTAGACTTATGATCTCACTCTTCATTTTTAACCCAGAAATACAATTTTATTTGTAATTACTGCATAAAGATATCAAGGGAAGATAGAAACGTTATGACACCTGTGTAAATAAATCGATATCTTTTTTTTTAAGGTGATCAGAGCTTCCGTCCATCTTGCAACTACTCCTGAAAATTGCAACATCAGAATCAATTTTTATATCTATGCAATTTCTGTATTTACCAAGCAGATCTTGTATAACTAGGTAATTTATTCAATGTGCTCAAAGTACGCGTTATAGGTGGCATTACAAGTTTGTTCCACTTGAAGACCTGCAGATTTTGAAATGCCAAACTAATGGGTGGCTCTAAGAGGTTTCATGTAATGTTTTTTTCCAACTGTCTAGATGCATGAGCCCAATTAAGACATCTGATTAACCTAGATAGATTGGGTCCATTCATTTACATACTGGAGAACCTTTTAGTAGGTACAGAAATGCCTGCTAAGTTTTTCTTTATTTTTCAGGATGTTTTATAGGTGTACAAGTATTAAATGGTACTCGCTTTAGGAGCAGAAAGTCTGCAAGCCAGACCCCTGAGCTTTCTAAGTCCTCAGTGCATTATCATACAGGTAAAGCTCTGAATGAACTACTGTGGGCAGGAGATGCCAAACTCAGATTTTTAAAGTTTGACCAACATTTGGTGGGACCAACATTTATAGGGATTTTGATCTTCAATAAATTAGAATGTATAATCAAATTAAAGACTACAGTATAACCCCCCCACACACACAAACACACACACTACAACACACACACACACCACACACACACACACACACACACACACACACACACACACTCTGTACATCCATTTAGAGAGAGCAGCATAGAACCTGACAATTCTCCTTCAGAGATTGGTTGGTTATGAAGAAAAGACACGTAAGCATTACTTGAAAATTGTAAGAATCCATGATGCTAGTATTTATATATATATATGCATATAACAAGTCCCCGTTTTACCAGACAGGATAGAAGGGAGAAGGGGAAGATGTGTTCTTAACATGTCTATGGGAGATTAGCAAATATTGGACTTTTTGAGTGCAAAATATTATAAATGTAAACAGGTTAGTAAAGCCAAATACTGATCATTAGAAAGGATTCTGCCTTTATTTGATAGGTCTCTCAGGTGGAATATCAAAGACTTTGATAGCACATGGAACATCTAAAATTGACTTTAATTTAGTTTTACTCAAAACTTGTCACATAATCTCCCAAAAAATTGGGAATCTTGCAAGAGAACAGAGAGTGACTTTTGATCACTATATTTACTATTTTGCCGTAGGCAAACTTAAACTCTATCAGTTCTCTATCTGTTAAACACTAAAACGTAACTTTTATTATGTATAACTCTTAACCTCTATACACACTATTTAAAAACCTGATCTCTCACCTCATCATTTAACCCTTTTTACTTCTGAAAGAGGGAATAACTCCCTTTCTATTATAAGGTCTGGTGTAATATAAAGGGAGTTATTCCCTCTTTCAGAAGCAAAAAGTGTTAAATGATGAGGTGAGAGATCAGATTTTTAAATAGTGTGTATAGAGGTTAAGAGTTATACATAATAAAAGTTACGTTTTAGTGTTTAACAGATAGAGAACTGATAGAGTTTGTTTGCCTACGGCAAAATAGTAAATATAGTTACTCAAAACTTGACACGTAATTTCAGAATTGGTAAGCATTCATGACTTTGATACAAACTTATAATGCTAGCTTCAAGTACTTTAACACAAATATAATGCAATAAAATCGTTACATGGGAATTGTGTTCCAGGACGGCACTGGGTAACAGCTTTTATGCAACAGCGATATATATGTAAGTATGTGTACTCTAGTTAATAGGGTAATCCAGCTGTATAAATATGATGGACTATCCTCAATATAAGACATCAATATTTGATTGGTGGGGGGTCTAAAGTTTGAACGGTGCAACCTCTTCAGTGTTTACATGGGTCTTGTTGTGCTGTACTTTGCCTTTCACTTGATTACAACAGTGCTCCAATACCTTACATTGCTGATACAAAAGTTACAGACCCATGCATACAATAAGAATGGTGTAGGGTGCACACAAATGTCAGGCTCCTTTCAATCCGCTGATTTGTAGAGCTGTTAGTAGTCAAACCCACAACAATCTAATATTGGTTGCCTCGGATAGATTATTCATTTTATAAAGCTGGATAACGCTAAGATATATTTTATTTTGGATTTACAGTACATTTAAAATACAAGTCTGTATCTGCTGGTATGAACGCACTTCCTAGCACTCGAATGGTTTAAAATTGTCGAAAGGGAATAAAACTCTAAAAATCCACTTTGACCAACCTGTGATCACAGTCCTCTTCCCTACCACTTCTAGAATGAACATTTCATGAGGCCATGCCCTAACATTGATGTGGATGGAAAGGAGTCTTGATATGTAAACTCTGTAACATGAATTTTGAGAAGGAAGATGTAGATTCATCTTGTAGCAAAAAAACGCTGGTTACTTTTTGGCTCATGGTCTCTGTGCCCAGCTGTTTCCATAGCTCCCATAAAGTTTTAATAGAGCAACAAAGCTTGAACTTGACTCCTGCTTTATTCATGCTCCACATCAACATGGTTAGGGGTTCATGATGGAGAATGAAAGTCAAACATTCTAGCCAATATTGGGGGGTCACAACGATTGGACCCCACCAACCTAGTGCTTATCAACTACGCAAAGGATAGGCGGTAAGTATTTGTGACTGGAATATTCCTTCAACTTTTGAAACAATGCATGTTTCATGAATTTTTTAAAGGGTTGTTACCATTTTACAAAATCCTTCCTTGGGCCATCTCATAGGTCGCTATAAGCCATTATCAGAGAACATGGAGATGGATGCGCTTGTGCATCCCCTTTCATCCCCGTTCATTCCTAAGGGAGTTCCGAATATAACTGAGCAGTTGTGCTTGGGTATATTCAGAACTTTCATAGACCATGGGAGAAGTGCACAGCCACAGCCATCTCCCCTGTTGCAAAGAGGCAAACCCCTTTGAGGAACACTGAGGACAAAACTTATACGTTGCGTTTTCCTTTATGAGGGGCCTGACGGTGCTGTGCATGACATAAGGATAACACCATGTATAAGCTTTATCTGGAGTTTTTCCCCTATTTATTAGATGCCATGACAGTATGAGCATATTTGGGAAGATTGAGGGGTATTCCTATGTCCCTATGAAGATGTTCTTTACTTTTATATTGACGTTTGTAAAAATATCTGTTTAGGCATTTGTTTAGTAATACTAGGAAAGAAAACTATTGTGACATATTTGGGTTCATGTCTTGTAGCCCTGGTTTTCATAGTAATCAATTAGATAACCACATTTATGTTCTAAACTGCACTGAAAAATATTTTTCTTTAGTTATATGAATCTGATTGGTTCCTAGGATCAACAAAAATGTCTGCTCCTTGACACTATGTGGAACACATTGTATGTTTTCTGTACTACCATATTGTGTTACATCAGTACACTGTTCTTGGTACCAAGATCATTTGACATTTACCAGAAACTTTGTTTTGAGGAATAATTTTGACATAGCTGCATATTGTACAGTCTTGTGTTTGTTCTTCGATCAGTCATCGCTCCAGTGCACAGTGTGATATACTATATTGTGCAGCCATGTTTGTCACATTACAACTATCACATGTTGCGGGTTGCTGCACTCACGCTACCACACGCCGTCTGTACAGATTTTTTACTGGTTATAGTACAATTTTAGTTTTTCTTAGAAACTTGTCAGTAATTTTTACCAAAATACTGTTAAATTTAGTGGTCCAATTAGTGTTTTCTATTGCTGGATAATACACTGATCATTTCATTCTGTACAGAGTCCTTTTACTTAATTGTGATAGGCAAATAAAACCTGTCCAGACTGTCTGCAGTGTTTTTGTGGGAGGTTATACAACTCTGTTTGTTTTATAAACTATTATTCCACCTGAACAGTAAAAGTTAAATGTGCTAATAAATACTGATCATCTTAATCTGCACAATAATTCAATTGTTAAAGCAGAATTTTGTGTCTCAGAGCTGTTTTTCCTGTTTTTTGAACTAGACATGTCATCCATTTAAGAGGGTGTGAAGAATGGTCTTTAGTCCTTTAATTTCCTATAGTTATGTACCACTAGCCCTACTGTTTCTTTCCATGCTTGTCAGTGTGCTCAATATTGTGCACTATACCAAAAGACACATAGGTGCTGGTAACTAGTAATGCTCTCACCTAATTGGGTTCTGCAATGTGGACACAATACCTATAAAAGCATTTTGATCTCAAATATTACGTCTCTGCTCTGCATATTAACCAGAGCTTTAAAGAATAATTTCCATAATTAAAGGATGCACAATAACCTAGCAGGTATTTCAGGCACTTCTGGAGGTAGTTTATAGAAAAAGAACCAATTCCAATAAGGCTTTTAATTAATTTTGTTTAATATAGTCTATGAAATTCTTATGGTGACAATGGTGAAAAGCCTATACACATATAAAGGCTCTTCTTCGTTGATACAGTGCCAAGCAAAAGGGTAACAATGTTTTGAACTTTTGACTTTCAGGCTCCATATCTCACCATCCACTACAGCAAGGGTGTCAAACTCGTTTTGACCGGGGGCCACATCGGCCTCACGGCGTACCTTAAAGGGCCGACCTAATTTTAGAACTGTGTAAATGCAACTTCTCCTTAACAGTTAAGAGAGCTATTAAGGAGTAGTTTCATTTGTACAGTATTCCTGTTACAATCAGCCCTTTGATGGTAATCAGGAAGAAGGTGAGGCCCATGGCGGGAGGCAGGCCAGATGGTGGAGGCCCAGAGAGGGAGGCAGGCCAGATGGTGGAGGCCCAGAGAGGGAGGCAGGCCAGATGGTGGAGGCCCAGAGAGGGAGGCAGGCCAGATGGTGGAGGCCCAGAGAGGGAGGCAGGCCAGATGGTTGAGGCCCAGAGAGGGAGGCAGGCCAGATGGTGGAGGCCCAGAGTCGGAGGCAGGCCAGATGGTGGAGGCCCAGGGGGGAGACAGGCCAGATGGTGGAGGCCCAGAGAGGGAGGCAGGCCAGATGGTGGAGGCCCAGAGGGGGAGGCAGGCCAGATGGTGGAGGCCCAGGGGGGAGTGAGGCCAGATGGTGGAGGCCCAGAGGGGGAGGCAGGCCAGATGGTGGAGGCCCATGGAGGAGGCAGGCCGGCAATCCAGATGGTGGAGGCCCAGGGGGGAGGCAGGCCAGATGGTGGAGGCCCAGGGAGGAGGCAGGCCAGATGGTGGAGGCCCAGGGAGGGAGGGAGGCAATCCAGATGGTGGAGGCCCAGGGAGTGAGAGAGGCCAGATGTGGAGGCCCGAGAGGGGGGCAGGCCAGATGTGGAGGCCCACAGAGGAGGCAGGCCAGATGGTGGAGGCCACAGAGGGAGGCAGGCCAGATGTGGAGGTCCACAGAGGGAGGCAGGCCAGATGTGGAGGTCCACAGAGGGAGGCAGGCCAGATGTGGAGGTCCACAGAGGGAGGCAGGCCAGATGTGAAGGCAAAGAGAGGGAGGCAGGACAGAGGGTGGAGGCCCAGAGAGGGGGGCAGGTCAGAGAGTGGAGGCCCAGAGAGGGGGGCAGGTCAGAGAGTGGAGGCCAAGAGAGGGAGGCAATCCAAATGGTGGAGACCCAGGGGGGAGGCAGGCCAGACGTGGAGGCCCAGAGAGGGAGGCAGGCAAGAGGGTGGAGGCCCAGAGAGGGAGGCAGGTCAGAGGGTGGAGGCCCAGAGAGGGAGGCAGGTCAGAGAGTGGAGGCCCAGAGAGGGAGGCAGGCCAGATGTGGAGGCCCACAGAGGGAGCCAGGCCAGATGTGGAGGCCCAGAGAGGGAGGCAGGTAAGATGTGGAGGCCCAGAGAGGGAGGCAGGTCAGATGGTGCAGGCCCAGAGAGGGAGATAGGGGGCTAGATGGTGAGGCCCAGGGAGTGGGAGGCCGGCAATTCAGATGGTGGAGGCCCAGCGGGGAGGCAGGCCAGATGGTGGAGGCCCAGGGAGGAGGCAGGCCAGATGGTGGAGGCCCAGGGAGGGAGGGAGGCAATCCAGATGGTGGAGGCCCAGGGGGGAGGCAGGCCAGATGGTGTAGGCCCAGGGAGGGAGGGAGGCAATCCAGATGGTGGAGGCCCAGGGGGGAGGCAGGCCAGATGGTGGAGGCCCAGGGGGGAGGCAGCCAGATGGTGGAGGTCCAGGGAGGAGGCAGGCCAGATGGTGGAGGCCCAGGGAGGGAGGCAATCCAGATGGTGGAGGCCCAGGGGGGAGGCAGGCCAGATGGTGGAGGCCCAGGGAGGCAATCCAGATGGTGGAGGCCCAGGGCGGAGGCAGGCCAGATGGTGGAGGCCCACAGAGGGAGGCAGGCCAGATGGTGGAGGCCCACAGAGGGAGGCAGGCCAGATGTGGAGGCCCACAGAGGGAGGCAGGCCAGATGTGGAGGCCCACAGAGGGAGGGAGGCCAGATGTGGAGGCAAAGAGCGGGAGGCAGGACAGAGAGTGGAGGCCCAGAGAGGGGGGCAGGTCAGAGGGTGGAGGCCGAGGGAGGGAGGCAATACAGATGGTGGAGGCCCAGGGAGGAGGCAGGCCAGACGTGGAGGCCCAGAGAGGGAGTCAGGCGAGAGGTGGAGGCCCAGAGAGGGAGGCAGGTCAGAGGGTGGAGGCCCAGAGACAGAGGCAGGTCGGCCAGTGGGTGGAGGCCCAGAGAGGGAGGCAGGTCAGAGGGTGGAGGCCCAGAGAGGGAGGCATGTCAGAGAGTGGAGGCCCAGAGAGGGAGGCAGGCCAGATGTGGAGGCCCACAGAGGGAGGCAGGTCAGATGGTGGAGGCCACAGAGGGAGGCAGGCCAGATGGTGGAGGCCCACAGAGGGAGGCAGGCCAGATGGTGGAGGCCCACAGAGGAGGCGGAGCAAGCCCAGATGGTGGAGGCCCACAGAGGAGGCGCAGGCAGGCCAGATGGTGGAGGCCCACAGAGGAGGCAGGCCAGATGTGGAGGCCCACAGAGGGAGGCAGGCCAGATGTGGAGGCAAAGAGAGGGAGGCAGGACCGAGAGTGGAGGCCCAGAGCGGGCGGCAGGTCAGAGGGTGGAGGAGCAGTGAGGGAGGCAATCCAGATGGTGGAGGCCCAGGGAGGAGGCAGGCCAGACGTGGAGGCCCAGAGAGGGAGGCAGGTCAGAGGGTGGAGCCCGAGGGAGGGAGGCAGGTCAGCGGGTGGCGGCCCCGAGGGGGAGGCAGGCCAGATGGTGGAGGCCCAGAGAGGGAGGCAGGTCAGAGGGTGGAGTCCCAGAGAGGTAGGCAGGTCAGAGGGTGGAGGCCCAGAGAGGGGGGAGGCAGGACAGATGTGGAGGCCCAGAGAGGCGGGAGGCAGGTCAGATGTGGAGGCCCAGAGAGGGGGGAGGCAGGTAAGATGTGGAGGCCCAGAGAGGAGGCAGGTCAGATGGTGCAGGCCCAGAGAGGGAGATAGGGGGCTAGATGGTGAGGCCAGGGAGAGGGAGACAGGCTAATTAGTAAGACCTGGGGTGGGGGTTAGAGGACTAGCTGGTAAGGCCCCAGTAGTGAAGCCACTTACCAGCCTCAGTGAACGGTCCTCCGCAGGAGCAGGTATCTTCTCACCAGACAGTAAGCTCCTCTGCCAGCGTCCTGCCAGGCCTGCAGGGGGCGGGGCCGGAGCACTGAGCAGGCGGAGCCAGGCAGTCTGTGCTCTTCTACTGTGCATGGAGTTACCGGCCCCGCCCCCTGAGCTCACTGAGCTGTGCTGCCCGTGCCTGCTCCTGTCTCACTGAGAGAAGCAGCCGCTGCGGAGCAACAAGTGCCGGGCCGGATAACACAAGGCAACGGGCCGGATTCGTCCCGCGGGCCTTGTGTTTGACACCTGTGGTCTAACTGGTCTGTAGTCTAAAAAAAAAATGGAAATCTAGCAAGAGAACAAAGAGTGACTATATAATATAATATAATAACTATTTTTCCATAGGCAAACCTAAATACTATCAGTTCTCAATCTATAAAGCACTAAAACTTAACTTTTGAAGGAAATACTCCTTTTCTATTATCAAGTCTGGTGGAACAGACTTGCTTCATCAGGGGAAAAGGGTCCGGTCCCATGTGGTCTAGCTCATTTCCTTTTATATGATCTCAGGTACACACAATATTCATAGGTACCTAAGATAATATAAAAGGAAATGAGCTAGACCACATGGAACCGGGCCTCTGTCCCCTGAAGAAGCCAGTTAGCTGGTGAAGGTCAGGCATGACATTTTAATTTGTGATTTTCTGCCTCTTTCAACTGTGTTACCCGCTGCAGAGGGTCTCACAAGGAAACCTTATATGTTTCATGCCCATCAGATTAGGGATGACTGCCCAAGTAAAATTTTTTGGAGTTAGCAAATCACTGTAAATATATAGGGTTTCCCTGCTAAAAGGTGGTGTTCCACCAGACTTGATAATGGAAAAGGAGTTATTCCTTCACAATTAGAAAGGGACAAATTGAGAAATCAGGTTTTTAAAATCGTGTGTATTGAGGTTAAGTGCTATATATATAATAAAAGTTAAGTTTTAGTGCTTTATAGATAGAGTTTAAGTTTGCCTATGGCAAAATAGTAAATATAGTAACTGGTCTGTAGGAACCAGAACTCCTAATGGTTGGTAGGGGATCAAATACTTATTTCTCTCAGCAAAGTGCAAATAAATGTATATAATTCATACAATGTGATTTTCTAGATTTTATTTTGGATATTCTGTCTCTCAATGTTAAAATTAACCTACCCTTAATATTATAGACTGTTCATGTCATTGTCAGTGGGCAAACTTACACAATCAGCAAGGGTTGTGTTTGGTGTTAGTATGGTGTTTAACCACTATCCATCTTTTGTTGTATTTTTTTTTTTATTGGCCACACCTTTGCTTGGCGTTTACAATCCGCAAGGGATCAAATAATTATTTCACTGTACATTTTAATGTATTTTGTGGCCTTTGCCAATAGAGCTTCTATGAACATTTTTTTTAATGTGTGTTATTACTGTTAAATGAAGCTGCATTCACATGTAATCTTGAATTTCATTCATAACTTAAACAGTTAAGTCACATTATTATGACCACTACTTTTGATCATGGTTTGGTGGGTATATAAGGTTTATGGTAGCTTGTCTACACACATGTCCCTCATTGTGGTCATGGGTAAAAAGACAGGTTTATCAGAGTTGTAAAAAGGATAATCATTGGCTTTCATGTCAAGGGTGGCAGGATTTCTTAAACTATGCAGTTTGTGAACTGTTCGCATGCTACCGTGGTGAAGTGTATTGGGAGTGGACAAATGACACCACTGTGTAGAAGTGACGTGGAAATTGTTGAGGGCCATAGGAGAGAATGTCGGCTACAAAGGTGTGCAAGAGTTGACCGACATGCTACAGTACCATGGTGGAGCTTAGAACCAAAAAGAACTAGATGCCCCACTGCGTATCTGGCTCAAAACCAGACCAATATTAACGAAGTTGCAGTGGCATTAAAGGCTTCAATTTTCACGGCTCTATTGGAATCAGACCTCCTCTGGTTGGCAAAGATTGACTCTCCAACGAGTCATATTTTCTGCTTAATTGAACATTCGATATTAGTGTATCACACAAAAGACACCAGGAAACAATCCGATGGTGACAGCGATATGGTCTGGATTAAGTTTTCATGGCATTCACTGTGCCACTCATCCTTGCTAATCACATACAGATTTGTGCAAAATAATAGTCTAACATCAGTAATGTGTATAATTACTGTTTTTGTCTGAAAACATAATATAAGATGGTCAGAAATTCATGAGTAGCCGTGTAATGGACAACCAACAGAATCAACAGTCATGACATACACTCTGCTAATTTTGTGTAGATGACTCATTTGATGAAAGGGGAATGTTCAAATAAATAGCAGTGTGGACTTCAATTAGTTAGGTAATTTGTTCTGTGAAGAAACCGATGTCAGTTATGGCCCTTTTTTGATGAAGAAGGGAAGCCAATGTTGTATCTGCTGGTTTTAGCCCATCCTCCATGAATACAATGGGTTATTCCAGACATTGTACCAAAGGAGAAAGAACTTCGATCAAGAAGTTGCTTGAAGAGGGCAAAACATATGAAGAAGTGCAGGAAAAATTTGGCTCAGCTAAAAAGATCCCCATTGATTTAAAATGGCATCAAAACCAGAAACACATGGTAGGAAATGGAAGACTATTATCCGACTATTATCCGACAAGATCACAGAATAACAAGAATGGCAAAGAAGCATTCAATGATAAACTCCTGAGAGATGAAAGAAGTTCTTCAGTTATCTGTGAGTACTGCAACAATCAGAAGGTGCTAATGTGAAGCCAAACTATTTGCTAGAAGCCCTTGTAAATAATAATAACCTTTATTTGTATAGCACCAACATACAGTATACCGCAGCACTTCACAATTTAGGGGGTATGAGTACAAACAAAAAACAAACATAATACAGAAAAAGCTACGTACAGATCAGAGCTTACAATCTGTTAGGGTGCAAGGGTGAGAAGTGCTCAGTTTACACAATGGTCCAGCCATGTTGCATAAATAAGGGGGGGGGGTTTACATAAAAAAGTGGATGAACCAGATCATACATCTATATACAGATAAGTGTCTGTGAGTGCCCAAGTGCAGGGAGTGACAGAAGTGTGTGGCAGAAAGCGGGAGAGGGTTACCAATTAGAGATCTTGATAGGCCTGCTTAAGAAGATGTATTCTCAGGGCACTCTTAAGGCTTTGGGGGTTATGAGGGTGCCTGATTGGATGGGGTAGCTTGTTCCAGGGACCTGGTGCCACATGTGAAAAATCTTGGAGACGGGTGTGGGAGGTTTGGATGACTGAAACATGTAGTTTGAGATCATCAGCAGAGCGGAGAGACCCAGTAAAGTGGTAGACCGAGATGAGAGAGGAGATATAGGGGGTGCAGCGCTGTGGAGAGCCTTTTGGGCTAGAGCAGGCATCCTCAAACTGCGGCCCTCCAGCTGTTGGGAAACTATAACTCCCATCATGCATTTATATACTCTATAACAGTGGGAATGATGGGAGTTGTACTTTCCCAACAGCTGGAGGGCCACAGTTTGAGGATGCCTGGGCTAGAGTAATGAGTTTCTGTTGTATTCTGTACTTCATGGGCAACCAGTGCAGTGACTTGACACAGGGTAGAGGCATCAGTATAGCCGTTGGAGATTGGCTGCTGCACTCAGGACAGCTTGGAGAGGGGAGAGTTTACAGAGAGGGAGACCGATAAGCAGGGAGTTACAGTAGTCATGACGAGAAAGAATAAGAGCAGTAATAAGAGACTGAGTTGTCTTCACAGTAAGAAAAGGATGGATTCTGGAGATGTTCTTGAGGTGCAGGTGACAGGAACGGGCAAGGGATATGATAGAGGGGGTGAAGGAACCTCAAGACAGCGGGCTTGCTGCCTAGGAGTTATGATAGTACCACATACAAATAGCAGAGGGAGGTTGGTTAGTAGACGGCGAGCAGAGGTAGGTTGGTTAGTAGATGGCGGGATGACAAGATGTTCACTTTTAGTGAGGTTTAGTTTAAGATAGAGAGAGGACATTATATCAGAGACAGCGGACAGACAGTGATTGGTGTTTTGTAGCAGGGCAGGAGTAATGTCACAGGACGAGGTGTATGGTCGAGTGTCATCAGCATACAGATAGTACTGGAAGCCAAATCTGCTGATGGTTTGGCCAATGGGGGCTGTGTAGAGTGAAACGAAGAGAGAACCTAGAACGAATCCCTGAGGAACCCCGACAACAAGAGGAAGAGGAGATGAGGTAGAACCAGAAAATGACATACTTTAAAGAGGTTGCCGTGAAGTGGCAAGTGGGCTTATACTGTTTGATCAAAAAGTATACTAAGAACCTCCTGTTCATTTTTGTAAAGTTTTGCTGAGAAGCATTAGATCAACGTATAGTGTGAGGATGTGTGGTCCATGCCTCTCTCTTCCACGTTAGAACCATAAAATGAGACACTGCAGGAGCGGTCAGAGAGGTCGGATGAAAACCAAGAGAGAGCGGTGTCCTGGATGCCAATGGCACTGAGCATGCTGAGGAGAAGATGGTGATCAACAGTGTCAAAAACTGCAGAGAGATCCAGAAGAGGCAACAACCAGTAGTTGCCCTGAGATTTAGCAGTGAGAAGGTCGTTTGAGACTTTAGCTAGAGCAGTTTCTGTGCAGTGTAATGTGCGGAAACTGGATTGCAGAGGGTCGAGAAGAGAGTTAACAAGTAGCGGGTTAAGCGAGAGTAGACCAAGCATTCTAGGAGTTTAGATATGAAGAGCAGGTTAGAGACTGGTCGGTAATTAGCAGCACTGGAAGGGTCCAGAGTGGGCTTTTTAAGTAAAGGGGTTATGATGGCATGTTTAAAAGTGGATGGAAAGATCCCAATTGAGAGAGAGAGAGGTTACAGATTGTAGTAAGGTGAGAGAGGATAGCTGGAGAAATGGACTGGACAAGGTGGGAGGGAATGGGGTTAGTAGAGCAGGTAGTGGAGCGAGCAGACAAGAGAAGCCTGTATACTCCTTCCTCTGTCACCAGGTCAAGGGTTGAGAGCATACTTGAGAACATGCGGGAAGGGGTGGGTATTATTTGGGGATTGAGATATATTTTGACGAATATTGTCAATTTCCTCTTTGAAGTGAGTGGCTAGGTCTTCAGCACAGAGGTCAGTGACCGGGGTCTGAGCTTTAGGTCAAAGGAGGGAATGGAAAGTGTCAAACAGTCATTTTGGGTTGTGTAACGTTGAGATGAGGAAGGTGAAATGTTCTTGCTTGGCACGGTGAAGGGCAGTGTGGTAGGTCCTGAGCATGAATTTATAGTGGAGAAAGTCTGCAGGTAGCTTTGACTTTCTCCACAGACGTTCAGCACACTTGGAACATCGCTGCAGGAAGCGAGTCTGAGGCGTGTGCCAAGTCTGCCGGCGTCTGATAATTTTTTTATTTTTTCATCTACATAGACATATAAGGGCCTTTATTTTGTGGAATAAGATGTATTTTCTAATGGTGTCATTCACTATACCAATGAATATTGTTGGGCAAAATGTGAAAAAAAAGCACTTGCGCCATGCTTGTGAGGGTTTTGTTTTTACGGCGGTCAATCTTCCATGTAAATGTTGTATTATTTGAATTTTACAGGTTGTTATGAATCTGGCAATACCAAACATGTAAGGTTTTCAGTATATTTTGGTACCATAAAAAAATCCAAACATTTTCTATTTTATACATTTTTGCCAGTGCGCCATTTTCTGCCACCAATAACTTTTTTGTACTTCTACCTACTGACTTGAGTGAGGGTGCATTTTTTGTTGAATGAAGTGTACTTTTTATTGGTACCAGTTTGGAAAACATGCAACTTTTTTGATCACTTTTATTCCATTCTTTAGGGGACATGAAATCACCAAATAAACGCAATTTTGGCATCTTGAATTTTTTTTCATCTACAGTATGGTCTTCAGGGTATGGGACAAATGATGTTATATTTCAATACATTTTTTGGATGTGGCTATACCAATTATGTGTCATTTTTTTATTTTATTGTTCATATTTGTACAATGGCAAAAGGGTGATTTGAAATTAAAAAAAATGTAATATACTTTAAAAATTTATTTTTTGTATTTTAATATTGAGTCCCCTAGGGGTGGATCATTAATAAAGTCTATTGCAATGTAATAGGGTGTACTAATATGGCAGTTTCACTACTTCCTGCCTATAGCAGGAAATAGTAAAAACAGAAAACATGGCGCCGATGGAAGCCTTCACCAGGCTTCCAGCTGCCATGTAAGCCAGGGCCCTGTTGTGAGTGAGAAACAGTGCCCAATGTAATTCATTTAGACGCCGCAGCCTTATACGGTGTGGCATCTAAGGGGTTAAACAGCACAAAATGGCACAGCGTGATCCGACTACAAAGGCCCTTACCAGATGCAGTTAGGGGTTTTTAGGGGTGGCCAGCCCAATCTGCAGACCTCAATACGATTGAGACTTTGTAGAGTGACATGAAAAAGGCAGTTTTGATGCAAAACCTAAAAAAGCAAATGAACTGCAAAATGTAGTACAGTTTGCTGTGGCTGGAATACTTGTTTTCAGGCGTTAGCTGACTCCATGCTAAAAAGATGTAAAGCAGTTCTCAGAAATAAAGGTTACACAGCTAAATATTATTTCAGTGATCTACAGAAAATCTGGGAACAAATTTCAGTTTATACTTGAAATATTCGTGTTGGATAATGAAAATGCACGCACAGTTTACTATTACATTTTCTTCATTTTCAGTTTATAATTTGATATTTCAATCATGCTTCCCTTTGCATATGAATGTACAGAACTACCATTGCCTTTGTGTATATAGAAATAAAAGCTATTATGAGGATTGAGCTTTTTATCATTTGTTTAAAACACACTTCTATTATTTTGCACATAACTGTACATCCCACACATGCTAATTGTACAACCTGGGGCAGATGTGATCTTCTAACGTGCAACATGTAACACAGCTAGAAATGTCCAGTACTGGTTGAAAGAGCAAGACTTCCAAATACTTCCCTGGCCCCCCTAGTTACCCAGACTCAAACCCAACTGAGCACATGTCAGACCACCTCAATGATCGTCTTTGCCCTATGGATTCTCCACTACACACCCTCCAGCAACTGTCAAATGCACTCAGCATGGCTTCATTTACCTGCGACAACCTACCAGGACCTCATTGGGTCAGTCCAAGCTGCTGTCCATTCTGAACACGGCGGTTACTCTGGATTTTAGTTGGTGATCAAAATAGTGTGACTCAACTGGTTCTGTTCCTGACTGCATGCTGTGCTCTTCCTTCTGTCAAATCTGATGGAACGGCTGACACAGGGTCTTCTAACAGTAGAGTGAACATAGCCCAATATATATTTCATGGTACGTTAGGCTATAGAAACTGACCACTGCTGCATAGCGCAAAAGGCGGGTTTCCAATAGGCCATGCTAATTTGTTATTGGCCGTAAAACTTTTAGATTCCAAATTTATGGCTCATATGTTAGTTTTTGGGAGGTGTCAATAAAATCTTGGAAGAATTATTCCTTCCTCAGCTGCACTTTACAATACAAGTTTATTTCAGGGAGTCAAGTCAAGTAACAGAGAAATAAACTCTGAGCATATTTCATCTTCTCTTACATAAATAGTGATGGCAGCAAACCAAAGTTGTAGAAAATGTTTAATTTATTAATCTGCAACATTTTGGCTGTATTTTACAGAACCGATTCCATGCTGTCTGTATGCATTAGCAATGGTTCAGTTTTTCTTATTTTTTGGCACTACAACAGGAAGACATTTGCAGATTCATGGAAGGGGGAGATTGTAAAACTGTGTGTGGCCTTGTATAGTAATATAGTTAATAAGGTTATAAAGAAAAAACATAAGCTCTGCTCTATGATCAAAAGGCAAGAAGCCCCAATTCAGAAGCTATACTTTTCTCATAACAGTATACTTTATAATTCTCTGTGTAAGCGCCAATATATACATTGACAACAAAAACAAGCTGCTAGTATGCCTGAAACAAATTATTCTGCTTTTTCCTTACTCCATAAACTACAACAACCAAAACAAAAATAAGGCAAATGGGCTATAGACCATAGAAAATGTTGCCTATCCTTTATATCATCCCAACAATATTTAGGTGGTGAAAACAGAAGTCAGATTCCAATAAGGTGCATTTAGACTGGGATGAGAGAGTCCAACATACAGCAAAATCCAAGTCCATTCTGATTAAAAACAACTGTAATATTTCAATATGCAAATAAAAATGTTCAAACTAACATGCAACAAAAACCAAATATAAAGCCCCAGAAATGCCATTGTTTATACAGACATACCTGATTTTTTATTTCTTCTCAAATAGAGGATAGTGCTGTGCCATCATAAAAAGCTTATATGTTTAGTAAATAAAATCCAATATCTACCTGTTTTTAGCAACTCACTAACTTGAGCAGAGTGAAGTGATATTCCTTCAATGTCCGAGTGCTCATGCCGGAAGCACGTGGACCGACAGACACAGGGACATTGCGAGGGTCCTAAAACATTCGGGGCCCGGGCCCTTTATGTTAAGTTTTGCGCTGAAGGGCTGGGTTCACATGGCATTTTTCACTCCACATTGTGAACTGCGGTATGTATTTTTACAGAGAAAAAACTTGTGTTCCTGTCACTAATTTTATGCATATGCCACATAGATCCTCTCCATCGCCTCAGCTGTCACTGTACAATGAAAATCAGTGATGACAAATTTGCTTTTTCAAAATCACTTACCTACGTATGACAGTGTAATACCTTATAAATAAAAGTCACCAAATAATACATCGATATATGGAGCAAATATACCAGATGAATTGTTACTAAGAAAAAACTCCTACAAATACAAGACTCAAAACTATTACTACTTAAGGATCAAATAATACTCTCTAAATATCATATGCAGTGGCACAGAGATAACCGAGTTGAGCTCTTGTTCACAGATTTTGCAGACATATAAATGATTACAGTAAAGTTACATCCAGGGACTTACAGGAGACGTCTCTGGAGAGTTGTCATCTTCTTTGATGAGTTGTCCTCTTTCCCTTCTTCTTCTTCATCTGCCCCAGACCTCCATCACATTTTATCCCGGCCACGACTCTTCACTGTATAATTTACAAAACACACATCTTAGACTCCTCACTTTTCCAGCACTTCCCTACCAATTCCTATCGCTGTACAAACTCCCCATCTATAGTGCCTCTAATTGTAATAATGACCCATTTGTGCCCTTGTAAAAGTGCCCCCAAGCAGCTATGGGGCTCCCATTTGTGCACCAAGTTTTAGTGTTGTTTTGTACTTTGTATAAGAGGTAGTTAAATCCCCCAAAATAGTATGTAGGTACTAGGTAGGTAAATAGGGAAACCCATTTTAGGCAGGTAGTCCTCAATTAGGTAGGGGTATTACACCCCATTAGGTAGGTAGACTTATAGATCCCCCAATGGGTAGGTGCACATGTGTCCACGTGCTTCTAGCCGGATTGCTCGGACATTGGAGCCATATCACATCGCTCTGCTCAAGTTAATGGGCTGCTCAAAACAGGTATCTATTGGATTTTATTGAACCTATCTGGATAAGCTTTTTTCAGCTTCCAATTGTAAGGTTTCAGTTTTCTATGGTACAGTCATTGGAACCATTAAAAAGTACATCTAACCAAAAAACAAGTCCTCATATGTATATATTGATTGAAAAATGAAAAAGATATTGCTCTTTGAAAGCGAGGAGGAAAAAAATGAAGAACGAACAAATTAGGACCAGCTATGGGGTGGGGGGGGGGGGGGGGGCGGGAGGTGTATAATTTCCTGAGATGTACAACACAGCATTTTTAAAGGGAAGAGAGTATAAGCTGTATGGTAAGGAGTATGAACAATTCCCTGTGAGAGTTTACAATGCAAAACTGTTTGATATCAATAATTTAAGTCATAAAGGGAAACCCATATATTGTATAGACGCATTACAGTTTGAATTACAAGGTTTAATATAATACATTTGTGAGCCCTATAACAAATAAAAAGATAGTTCTGGAGAACTCCTTTAATTTTCAATCATATTCTAATTTTTTGAGATGCACTAGTGCATGAAAGAGTGGATAAAAATTAAGACAAATAACAAGCACACCATCAAGTTGGTAGTATGTAAATAGCAAAGTAAAACAACAATTTTTCAGGGCGGCAACAAATGTATTTTGCCAATGTAAGTGAAAGGAAGGCATAAGAAAATGCAATAAAAAAAAAAAAAAAAAAAAAGCAGCAAAAACTGCAGTTCAGGTGGCATCAGTCAACCTCCTTCGTCATCAGCTTCCCTGCCTTCTTCAGTTTAGCAGATCAGTATGAAGTAGAGATCAGGAAGAACTAGCATGTGCCATATCTGGTAAGAGAATTCAAGAAGAGACGCTGGGAGGAAACACAGTGGCAGGATGAATGATCTGGCAGCCACAACAACTCATTCAGTCCCTGGTTTCTGATGGCTGCTGTGCTGTGGCCTCACCTCTGTGTCAGAGCTTTTCCAGGGCACTACCTGGATGTCAATGGGGACTAGTGGGGGCTCTCAGACAGGAGAGAACTTATAGTAGGGCTTTGGTTGAAGGGTGAGCAATAGCATTGTCAATCCGGCTGCTGTGATAGCTAATTTAGCCCTTAACCTTTAGGACATTCCAGGCCACAGTTCTGATCTCTCCAGACCACAAATGGAAGATTAAAGGGGATGTATTGTTTCATCGGTTCGTGTGTTTCATTGTATTTTCAGTTTCTCAGCTTGTCAAATCTATGGGCGTTTCTTCCCCTCCCAGCTGGGTGTTTCTTAACTGAAGGGGGGTGACATCATCCCCCCCTTCACTGTTCATGCTCGCTCCGGAGTCAGTGTGCTCCACTCTCTCCCTCTCTGTCTGAGTCCACATGTCACTGTATTGTTCCTCTCCCTATGTAGTCTTATTTTGTAAGATCTGTATGTTTACATAGCACAGCCCTGCATTCAGTCTAGAAAGTCTTCTATGAACTCATAGCACTGATCTCTTCTCCTCTCACAGCTGGATGTTTGTTACAGTTGAATCCAGTCTTCTGTGAACTCATCCAGAGCAGCACAGATCTGTCTCCCTTCTTTGTTTACACGCAGGAGCTTTAGGCACCGAGGGACAATTCTGCGGTTTTCTGATTGTAGAAGCAGCTGCAGGGTTACTGCTGCTGGCTGTGCAGAGTGAAATGTTGCTGGACCCTTATTCTGAGTGAAAGAAGCAGGAATTCACACTCCTGTGAATACGACCGGAGGCCAGACAGAATGTAAACTAGTAGAGCCGTCAGCCAATGAAATGAAAGGAGGTTGAATCCGACCAGCACTGGGGAACAGTGTTTACACAAAACGAAGATAAGGCAGACTGTGAAAACAAGACAGTTTTGCAAATGACATCCAATTGCAAAGTTACTTGTTTTCACTGTCCCCTTATTCTGAAGACCATTTAATGTAATGATACAACCCCTTTAAGGAGTACAGGAGAGGGACCCTAGGATAAGAAAGACTGGTGCTGAGGCTCTGTGTTGCTGTCTGGCTGAATGGATGACCACAGCAGCTAATTTTGCCCCTTGCTTTAAGGACCTTCTCAGCTGTGCCCTCATTTAAGCAAAGCAATGGTTCCTAGCAGTATAAATACCTTTATAAGGGTCAACTCGGTCCCCAGAGAAAGAGGAACAAGTGCAGAAGTTCAGACGAAGTTTACATCAGCAGGATACACTTTGATGTTGAAAAGCGTAGTGGATTTCTGCCATAAATTATTTTTTATTACAGAACCCATTCGGTGGCCAGAGACAAGTCACCACAATGGGGCCCAATGTGATCCCCATTTGCAAAAACTTATTTGTGGTGTTTGGCCTGGCTGTAGTACATAGAATATATCTTTTCTATCTAGTCAGATGATCTGACTACATGTAGTTTAGTTGCAGGGCAAATAAATGGTAGATATTACACACTAAAATTCATGATGAAATGTTGAGTTTTTAGAGAAATTGGTATGTGGAGGGTTGGAAGCTATGGACAGAATTGTTCATGAAGGAGAGAAATCGACATTCAGTACTACAGTACTATAGTTATCAACCCAGAATAACTATTAGAACCCTCATAAAAAGACAGGGTTGTTACAGATCTGGTATAAAAAGCTGTTTGAGAAAAGGTAATAATAACCATATTTAGACAATTAGGATATACTTTATCTGCACTAAATATAAAAAAACTGAAAAATGCAACAAAGATAACTTTCCTATTTCTCTAGTTTTATGTGACATTTATTAACCACATAGTTATTTATTAAGTGCACAGTCAGAGATTAGGGAATTTAACATACCTCTCATAATGGCATCAAAAACCCAAATCATTACAAGAAAGTCTGGTTAAGACAGGCATTAAAAGAATGAGACACACACAATCATTTCTGTCTGTGTAAATAAAAAATTGTTCCATTCCCTTCCTCCTCATGCTGTAATTGTAACAGCATGCTAAGAGTGGAATATTCAAAAATTCCCATTTGGAAGGCAATTAGGGATCTTGGAAGGCCTGCCTAACAAGATGTATTTTCAGGGCACTCTTAAAACTATGAAGGTTAGGATTGTGCTTGATGGTACGTGGTAGGATGTTCCAGAGAACTGGTGCAGCACGTGTGAAATCTAGGAGACGGGCATGGAAGGTTCGAATGATTGTGGTCTGTAGTTTCATATCAACAGCAGAGCAGAGAGAGGGGGTAAGGTGGTAGACAGAGATTAGGGACAAGATGTAGGGGGTGCAGCGCTGTGGAGAGCTTTATGGGTGAGAGTGATGAGTTTATATTGTATCTAGAGATGGGCGAATTTCTCGAAATTCGGTTCGCTCACTTCGCAAAATTTCCTGACAAAAAATAACTTCGTTCCGAATTACTTCGGGACGATCACGTTAAAAAACAGCTATTTCCGCTGCACAGAGCCTGCCCGGGTGCCGTAGAACGTTGTGCCCTGCTTAAATATGCAGAGGAGCTGGTTTGGTCTTCATACAATGTTGTGTTTTAGTATGACACGCACATGACTGCCTCCGCTCTTAGAATTGCTTCACATAAAATTCCCTGGGCATTAAGAGGGCAAAACTGACCAAAAACTGAAGGGGGAATGTAGCCTGATAAAGTCATGGCAGCGACAGCTGGAAAAAAAACAAGCTGAGGGCTCAGGTGGCAACATCGGTGACAGAGGGTGGAGGTGACGGCGGCAGCCACAGCAGCATGAGGTCAGACAGTGGCACAATGGGCATTCTGGAGGTGGCAAAAAACCGGAGTTTGGCCACAGAGTGGCACAATGAACAGTGTGGGAGTTGACGGCATCAACAGCAGCAGCAGCATGAGGTCAGACAGTGGCACAATGACAAATTCTAGAGGGGGCAAAAAAAGGAGGGAGGCCACAGAGTGGGCACAATGACACGTGTGTGGTCTGGAGCAGCCACAGCGCAGCTTGAGGTCAGCAGTGGACAATGACAAGGGGTGTAGGTACGGCAGCAGACAGCGCACAGAGGTCGGGCGGCACAATGACATTTGAGGTGGACAGGAATAG